>PVJI01000626.1:163125-240959 GCA_004026765.1 Micronycteris hirsuta
AATACTGGAAAAATCACTGGAAATTGAAATAAAAGTAATAAAATATGTAAAAATTCCGATTTATTGAAAATATTTTGAAAAAAGTACGTAAAATGTGTAAAAAAAGAAAGAATGAAGTTTTCTTTCTTAAACTTCATTGTAAAAAAAGAAGAATGAAGTTTTAGTAGTGTTTTTTGTTGTGTTAATCGTATGTAAAAAAGAAAGAATGAAGTTTTAATAGTGTTTTTTGGTATGATAATCATTAAAATAGACATACATACATAATTCACCATTGTCTGTGTTCAAGAGACCCAAATTTTGTCCTTTGGAATTCATATATCTGCATGTTAGCATCCCTTTAGAGCAATAAAAAAGTATAAAAATAAATGTTTTTATCCATTACCCACATTCTACCGCTAGTCTACAAAACACATATTTATACGTGTCCCGCACTCCACCACCAGTCAACGTAAAACGTACAAGTACGTTTCCCGCATACAATGTGAAAGTAGGCACCTTGGGACCTCACAGAGTTCTCCCAATCACCATCAGCTGCCCCATAGTATTTTCCTGAATCTCATAGACAGTCTGAAATTTCTTCTCTTTCAAAGGTGATTTTAGTTATGGGAAAAGCCAGAAATCACTGGGCACCAAATCTGGACTGTAGGGAACTGAGTCACCTGGGTGATTTGATGTTTCACCAAACAACTGCATGAGACGTTACACAGGAGTTGGCTCATTTTCATGGACTACAGCTGCAGCATTCTGAATCATCTGAATAGTTTCCATGGAGGAATGTTCATGCTTAATGCAAAATTTGATGCAGATTCGCCCTGGCTGGTACAGTTCAATGGATTGAGTACCAGCCTGTGAACCAAAAGGTCTCCGATTCAATTCCCAGTCAGGGCACATGCCTGGGTTGCAGACCAGGTCCCAGGTTGAGGGTATGCAAGAGGCAACTGATTGATGTATCTCTCACACATTGATGTTTTTCCCTTCTCTTTCACCTTCCCTTCCTTAATAATTATTTAAATAGTCATTTTCAATACGATGGCCACACAGTACACATGCTCACTCAACAGTGTCTAACTGCCCCCACTGACTAGTACAGTGAAGTTATCATTGTTCTCACATGTGTATTCAAGTCCCTCTCCTTGGCTGCCAGGTTACATCATTTGATTCTAGCTGTTATTGTTATACCAACAATGCCTGGACTTTTTCTCAACAGACTTCCATATGTGTTGTTTTTTTATATCAATTACACCTCAATAAAGCTGAAAAATCAACAGGTATAAATAGAAAGAAGATTCTTGTATTACATTTTTCTAGGAATTTCTGAGGAAGCTTATATTTGTTGGAGTCTCTTGAGTCACTTGGTTGAGTTAGTCTTCACAATAACTTTGTGAAGAGGGTTGCTTGGACCATGACATAGAAGAAATGAAAAAGGCATAGCAATTCATTTAATATTGCATGATTCCACCTATGTGAGGTATCTAACACAGTCAAACTCATAGAAGCAGAGAATATAGAATGGTGGTTGACAGGGGCTGGGGGGGTAAGAAAAAGGAGGAGCTACTGTTAAAGAGGCCAAAGTTTCAGGTACATGTAATGAACAGGTTCTGGAGCTCTGCTGCTGCCCATCACTGTGCCTGTGGTTAACAATACTGTGTTGTACATGCTTGGATTCACTGATAGCATAGATCTCAGTTAAGGGTCCTTTCTGAAATGAAATGAAATACAAAGTAAAAAAAGATATCACTCAGTTTTTCAAATTTTGGGTGGGATAATAGCATTGTGTTTACATTTCAAAAAAGTCTATATTTGCAGATGATTATGTACGTATTTGTAGGTTAAATGATATATTGTATGGATTTGCTGCAAATTAATCCCAGCGGGGAGAGAAATGTACAGGGTAGACAGAAGACTAGATTGTCCGGAATGCAATTGCTAAAGCTGTGCATAGGTACACGGAGCCTCATTATTCCATTCTCTTTATCTAACATATAAATATTCATTTTCATAACATTTTATATGTTTATACAATATATAATATAATGTAACACACATATGAAAGTCTCCATAATAAAAGTTTTTTATATGACTATGCATTCAGCTCAAGAATTTGGACTTAGAGCATCAGAACATAAACCCCTACTTATACCTCCTCCCTCAAAAAAAAAAAAAACAGGAGGAAGGAAACAATAAAGATTAGAGCAGAAGGTTAGCAAAATCAAATGCTGGTTCTTTAAAAGATTACTAAAATAAAACAAAAATATCCATAGTAAGATTAAACAAGGGGAAAGGGAGAAAGATATATACAAATAAATTTTAATATTAAAAAGGGAATTAATGAAGGTGATAGCAGATAATTAAAAATAATAAAAACGATTATGAACAAGTATACACTAATAAATTTGAAAACATAGATGAACTGGAAACATTCCTAGAAACATATAAAATACCCAAAAAAATGGTACAGAAAGAGAATTTCAAGACTTCTGGCCAAGATGGAGGCATAGGTAGACACACTTTACTTGCTCATACAATAAGAAGGATAACAACCAATGTAAAAACAAAAAAACAACCAGAACTGCCAGAAAATTGAACTGTATGGAAGTCTGACAACCAAGGAGTTAAAGAAGAAACATTCATCTAGACAGGTAAAAGGGGTGGAGATGGGAAGTCTGGGCAGAGAGGATGTGCAGCAAGATGACAGCAGTGGCTGGTGAAACAGGCAGTCTTGTATTTATGTGCAGCAGATAAAAACCACAGGAGGGACAACTGGGGAGCCAGCAACCCCAGCCCCAGGCCACGCTGCACAGCCCAGCAGCCCAGGGTTCTAACACTGGAAAAATAAAGTCTTATAACCTCTTGTTGTAAAAACCAGAGGGGTTTGCTGCAATGGGAGAAACTCCCAGTCACTCAAGAGAGTCTGTTTAAAGTACCCACAGGGTTCTAGAACATACACAAACCCACCAACTTGGGAAATCAGCACCAGGGCAGCAGCTAGAAGGGTGGCAGTCATTTACAGGAAGCGGGAGAAGTGACTGAAAATGTGGCGAAACTGAGCAAGTGACATTGTTCCCTCTCTGACCCCTCCCCCCATATACAGCAACACAAAGAGGAGATGCGGGTTACCCCACCCTGGCTAATACCTAAGGCTCTGCCCCTGGCAATATAACAGGTACACTGACACTGGGAGTCAAAGCAGTTCTACCTAATGTAGAGAAACACAGGGAGCCTACCAAATAGAGGAGACAAAGAAATATGGACCAAAAGAAAGAACAGATCAAAACTCCAGAAAAAGAATTAAGCAACAAGGAGATAGCCAACCTATCAGATGCAGAGTTCAAAACACTGGTGATCAGGAAGCTCAGGGAAATGATTGAGTATGGCCACAAAATAAAGGAAGAAGTAAAGGCTATATGTAGAGAACAGGGAAACTGAGGCAAATATGTTTTACTAGCTAGGAGGAACTAAGAGATTAGCCCACTAGGATGTTTACCCAAGTCAGAAAGAACACCCTGACCCTGGGACAAACTACCTCGCCAGCCGCATGTTTATGTAAAAGTGCTGTTTGTGCAAGAGTGACTGGTTTTTGGTTTTTTGGGTTTTTTTTTGTTATTTTGTATTAACGGCTGTGTACCCCCACCCCATTCCCGGCGTGGTCTCTGTAAGCCAATAGCTAACTGCTAACTCTGCTTCTGTACAACGCTTGCTTGCTCTCGCCAAAACTCCCTATATAAGCCCCCAGTTGTAAACGCCAGGTGCGACTCTCATCTGCAGCCCCTGTGGGCGCTGTGTCTCCAGACAATCTGAGAGTTCGTCCCTGAGCAGGTAAAGATTTGGCCAATAAAGTAGTATTTCTAAGCCCAGAAAGTCTCTAGTATTTGTACTCGCGATCGTGGGATATAACACTATACAAAGTTAAATAAAGAAAAATATACAGAACCAACAGTGAAAGGAAGGAAGCTGGGATTCAAGTCAATGATTTGGAACATAAGGAAGAAATAAACATTCACCCAGAACAGAAACAAGAAACAAGAATTCAAAAAAAATGAGAGGCTTAGGGACCTCTGGGACAACTTTAAACCTACTGACATCCATATCATAGGGCTGCCAGAAAGGAGAAGAGGAAGAGCAGGACATTGAAAACTTATTTGAAAAAATATTGAAAGAAAACTTCCCTGATTTGGTGAAAGAAATAGACATACAAGTCCAGAAATCTCAGAGAGTCCCAAAAGAGTTGGACCCAAAGGGGGCCACACCAAGACATATCATAATTTAAATGCCAAAGATTAAAGAGAGAATCTTAAAAGCAGCCAGAGAATAGCAGAGATTCACCTACAAAAGAGTTCCCATAAGACTATCAATTGATTTCTCAAAAGAAACCTTGCAGGCAAGAAAGGGCTGGAAAGTATTCAAAGTGATGAAAAGCAAGGACCTACAACCTAGATTACTATATCCAGTAAAGCTATGGATGGATAAACCTTTAGAATGGAAGGGCAGATAAAGTGCTTCCCAGACAAGGTAAAGCTAAAGGAGTTCTTCATCGCCAAGCCCTTATTATATGAAATGTGAAAGGCACTTTTCTAGGAAAAAGATCAAAATTATGAACAGTAAAATGACAGAAAACTCACAACTATCAATAACTGAACTTAAAAAAAAAATCAGCCCTGGCTGGTGTAGCTCAGTGGATTGAACGCAGGCTGGGAACCAAAGGGTCCTGGTTCAATTCCCAGTCAGGGCACATGCCTGGGTTGCAGGCCAGGTCCCCAGTGAGGGCCATGTGAGGAGCAACCATACATTGCTGTTTCTCTCCCTCTCTGTCTCCCTCCCTTCCCCTCTCTCTAAAAATAAATAAATAAATAAAATCAAACAACTAGAACAGGAACAGATTCACAGAAATGGAGATCACATGGAGGGTTATCAGTGGGGAGGGGGAGGAAGAGAATGGAGAAAAAGGTACAGGGAATAAGAAGCATAAATGGTAGATACAAAATAGACAGGGGGAGGTTAAGAATAGTATAGGAAGTGGAGAAGCCAAAGAACTTATATTTATGACTGATGGACATGAACTAAGGGGGAGGGATCGCTGGAAAGAACGGGGTACCAGGTGGAGGTGGGCAAAGGGGAAGAAATGGGACAATTGTAATAGCGTAATCAATAAAATATACTTAAAATATATGTGTGTGTTTATATATACACACACATACACAATACTGCCCAATTAACATAAATATACAATACGATATATACATACACTATATATAACATATATACAGTGTATGCATATATATATGTGTATGTGTGTGTATGCATACATATATATACATATATATATGTAAACACAATACTGCCCAGTTAACATAAATAGTGATATAACCTATAAGATCCAATAAATATTCATGGAAATACAAAAAAAGAGAGAGAATGTCAGTAAAGCAGTAAGTATTAAAGGAATTGAAATGATAATCGAAGACTGTTCCTACCCCAAAACCTAGGCTATCTTGGCTTTTCAAGAGAATTCCACCAAATTTTCAAGGAATAATTCTTTACTATCTAATATAAATTATTTTAGAAATATTTAGAAAGATGGCTAGTTTTTTATTAGGCCAGAGCAATCTTGATTCCAAGGTTGGATAATGATACTTTAAGAAATTTATAGGTCCATTTTATTTATATAGTTAGATTAAAAGATTCCTAAATAATATATTGGCTTAATTAAATCAAACAGTGCCTTCAAGTTATGTAAGAATGATTCACCTCAAAAGTATTATAGTGATTTCTTGTGTCACTAGACTAGAAGAGAAAAATCACAATCACCTCAATTGATGCCCAAAATGATCTTATCAGATTGAACATGTGTTTATAATTTTATTTTTAAAAAGTGAAAACTATAAATAAAATGAAATATTCTTTAATAAATAATGAATATTATAAAAGGTAAGGTAATCTTTTGTGTGCAGTTACTACATCAGACACTATGCAATGGGCTTTATAAATCCCATTAAATCCTTACAGAAATACTATGGATACTAAGGAGTACATTTAGAAAGATCAATTTATTTGCCTAAGATTATAAAGCTAAAAGGTGGCAAAGGGTAGGTGCAGAACCAGGTCTGTCCAATGACAAAACCAAATGGTGTTTTCACCCTCCACAATGGTTCTTATAAAAGAACCAAGTCAACTTTATTGGTTTCCATCAAGACCAGCAACTGCTCTGTAGTGAAATCATGTTGCTGAGTATAGTCAGTGCTCATGATATCTTCAATACTTATGTCTAAACTTTGTCTTGAAACATTATAAACATCCTCAAGATGCAGAAAAAGTCTCATCCAAAGAAGAATTTAAAAGGCCACAGAGAATCTGATGCCAGTGGGCCTGAGTATGGCAAAGCAGATCTGCATTCTGCAGATACGACGATCCCCAAATCCGGTGTGGTCATGAGCTTGCTGAGATGTAATGCACTGATTTCAGAAAAAGTAAGAGGAAGATGAGCATACTGCTTGTAAATAGCCATAAAAGTCACTGCAATGTACAGAACCACAACTGTATGTTGATCACCACTTCACAATTCTTATGAACTTAAACCTCTGCCTAGAGCACGAGTGGGGAAGTGATTTTCCTGACTGATGTTAAATGGGGCAGATGGCAGCCAAAGTGACAACATCAGAGTGAAAATCTACAGAAGAGTGCCAAGAACTCTTGTTGTATGTAATCTTCTCAGCTTAGCTTGCCAAAATTAACAGCGGAGGTCTAGGGAACTAGAGAAAGGAAATGCTGGGGACAAGGACATTTGGAAAATCTGTCCTGGGAAACTGACCTTTGATTTGCCCTCTGAGTAAGGACTCAAGAATATGCTGGGGTTATTACTAGTTGCATATTTTTGGCAAACAGGAAAGTGGGTTGGAATCTACAGGATAATCAACAGAGGCAAGATTCTGAAAACAAAAAGCTGGGAGAAAGGCAGAGGTTGCTACTCAAGGGACCAGACAAGATTCCTCTCCAGATGATGGTATCACTTTTGTGGGGACCTGAAGACCAGGCATGGTTGCTCCTATGGTTTTAATTGCTGCTGTTTCTCCTGCTCTAAGAAGTATCTGCATGTTCTTAGTCATATCCTTTGTCTACATTAAAGGAACTTGTCTTATTTACCAGTTTTTATCAGCATCTTTTCATTCATCATAATCACAATCCCATTACCACATACAGGAAGAGAAGGCTGAAAAATCTCAGTCACACAACTGGCTTCTAGTACTCTTGACTCACCTATAGCACTACTCATTTAAAACATCAAGGGGATGGAGGGACTGAGCAAAAAGGAAAAAGGACTCATGGACATGGACAACAGTGTGGTGATTGCTGGGGGCAGGTATACGGGGACTAAATAGTAATAGAAAAAATACAATAAAGATTAAATAAAAAAAAAACAAAACACTAAGTGTATACAAAAAAAGAATAGCTATGATATAAAAGAAGGAATTTGGGGCCACTTAATTGACCACCATCTGTCTCCAGGGGTGTCCAAATTTTTTGCATCTCTGGGCCACACTGGAAAAAGAAGAGTTGTCTTGGGCCTCACATTAAATACACAAACTGATGAGCAAAAAAGGTTTTAAGTAAATTTACAATTTTGTTTTGGGCCACATTTATAGCCATCCAGGGCCATATGTGGCCCACAGGCCAGAGGTCGGACACCCCTGGTAGACAATTCATAGGTTGTTTCTAACCTTTATAGCGAAGTATTCTATAAAGAACAAAATTTTTACCATGCATGTGATTGACAGATTACAGTTTCAGATACATTTTCAGTTCTAGGTGTGGCCAGGAGACTAGGTTCTAACCAATGATATATATACCAAAGTGTTGTAGAAAACCTATGGGGATTCCCCTTAAAAGAGAGGAGTCATGCCAGTCACTGCCTCCTCCATGCCATTCATGAGTATGACAGCTGAGACTTCACCAGCCATTCTGGATAGTGAAGATAAGGATCACACCTTAGAACAGAGGATCACAGAGCTGGTCCATATCCACATCATGAGGATTCAATGCCATGTGAGAGAGAAATATTTTTAAAACATAATTTAGTCAGCACTGATTTGGGGCTTTCATCATATGCAGCTAAATCTGATTCTAACTGATGTAAGAACATAAATAATATTCCAAGCTCACAGATCTAGTAAGTGATAAAGCCAGAACTCGAACCTGCTTCTAACCCAGATCTATCTACAGGGTGCCAAAGTCTAAAAGCTCTAGAAAACAATCCAGTGAAAAAACAAATGTTTTAGACTTGGTTCTCCAGGAAGCTCTGAGTTGGAAGTTGGAGTTTTGTATAAATTGTGATTTATTTGCAAGAGGCCTCAGTCAATTTCATGGGGAACTTCAAAGCAGGGATGACCCTTCAGAGATGTCTCAAAGGAGCAAGGGAGCAGGGTCTTTGAACCCCACCTCAGTTGTTGGATGCCCATAGTTCCCAGGTAAGAGCCACGGCCTTGGGCGATGTAGCTCCTGGGAGGGGACTTAGCTGTGAATCATCACTGCGAGCTAATACTCCCAACTGGAGGCAGAAATGCCTTGGTTCTGCAGGAGTTTCTAGGTGTTACTAGAGCCTCCACTGTGATGTGAGTATTATTAAGGAGATATCAAAAGTACTTAAATCTGTTTCAGTGTGATCCAAGAACATCTGTTCACAGTCATCCATTTAATGCCACTTCAATGTGACTCATACTTCAGTAATATGTACAAGATGCTATGCTGAGAGCCATAAAAAATACCAAGACATATATATAATATACCTCAAGAGGTCAAAATGGAGATGATGATGATTCAACTATCAAGCAAGGCTAAAAATGCAGTTTGTAATAAGAGGAACAAACACATGTCCTGGGTATTTAGAAGTGGGCGGGAGAAGTCATTTACATCTGGGGAATTAAGGACAGTTTCATGGAAATATGAGCACTTGAGCTGGACCTTGAAAGTAAGACTTGGGCACATAAAGATTATTAGAATTAACAGGAATATTCCAAGGTGGTGAAATAATGGAATTACAATGGATAATAAGAAACAGGTTTTATTTGGCTGAAGTATAAAAGTAATGAAAAGAAGTAGTAAAACTTCCATGACAAAGGGCATTTGTTGTATTTATGCAGAAAAAAATACATTAAAACAAAACAAAAAGAGGATACTCTAGCCTAATTCAGTGATGATGACACTTCAGCATCTCTGTGTGTGGTTTGAAGTGCAGGCTCTGGAGTGAGATCCTGTCTCTGGCCTTTACAACCTTGTCCAAATTACTGGACAAATCTGTGCCTTATTTTTCATTTGAAAAATGGGGCCATTAATTATAACTTCTTTGAAGGATTTATAAAGATTAAATGAGTTAATACATGTAAACCGCTTGAAACAGTGGCTGTCCTATCACAAAGTAAGCACCCAATAAATAAATGTTCATCATCATCATCATCTTGTTAATTCATGTCATCTATTCTCACAAATTTTTGCCATGTAGACATATTTGCATAGCTTTGTATCACTTGGCATACACATTTTTTACTGTCATTTAGTTATTCAATATCAGTGTCTTAGTCAACTTTTTTCTTTGTTGGTAATTCGTATTATTTTTAGACAATATATAAATGGAACTGCCCCTTTTTTAACCTTGAAAATCCCTTAATAATTGTACTTCTGTAGCAACATCTTTCCCTCAGCTGCTGCTCCTCTCTCCTTCTACTTCCTTTCCTCATACTTTGTTCAGAATAAATGGAAGAGATTAGGCAAATCATCAAAATCCCTGGGTCCCTGAAAGAGGTGTGTCTCAGTGCACAGTGATCACTCATGATTACAAACTCACTGAGAGCATCCAGGCCAATACAACCCCTCTCCAAACAGGATCTACTCACACCAGCTGTGTGTCACCATAATAGGGATGTAGTTGGGTAGAAGCAGAAAGAAAGAGTACCGTCACCTTCATCTGTACAGTTTCCTCTTTTCACCTGCTTTCATCTAACTTCATGGCTGTGCAAAAAGGGCCGAGTGAGGTACTCACAGGTAAGGTCTGAATACTTATATGATTCAGAAGCAAAAGGAGTATTGTACATTATGCTCACAAGTTGTCCAGAAATCTCCATTTCAGTCCGGAAATGCACTGAATGGCAAGGGGAGAGAGCTCTCACCCTCGTCCCTTAGCAAGGCCAGAGTTCACACATTCCCTCTTCTACACCACCTTTCAGGTATATGGGAACCCAAAGTTTATTTCTCAAGAGGCCAAAAACTGCTTCCAGGGCCTGTTCAGCTGTCTTCACTAGGTCCAGGACAACTGTTTATTCAGTATGGACTGAGCTTGGTTATGTGAACCACAGTGTCCCCCCATGGGAATGTAAAGCCCCTTGTGGTGCGTGACAGAGCCAAGAGTCTGCAAAGAATGGAGCAGGCTGAAGGCCTTGTCCAAGATCGAGGGCTTGATCCCCCATGCTGCCACATTCCAGCACAGAACTCTGAAGAACCCAAGAATTCTCAGTTCGAACTTGGCTTTTCAGGCATTGTGAAGAAAGGAACAGGGTAGGAAAACAGAACTTACTTTTTCAATGCTTTGTCAGTTCTGTGAGTAATGTTTTAAATAGTGACACATGGGTCCCCATTTGTACCCCTGTGCTACATTATGCACATGATAGCACAAGCATTTCCCTGGAGCATCACCTACCTCCATTCCTTAAGAACCAAGTGGTGGCCCAAAAGTCAGTGAACTAAAAGCATCTGAGTCATGGACCCGGACAGGTTTATCCCCCCAAATCATACTGAAGCCAATAGGAATGGGCACTTTCAAATGCCTAGATGATTCTTATACCTTTGTGATCAAGCACCAGCATAGTGGCTAACAACTATTTGTTAAATCAAGGATGAAGGAATGAATGAACTTGAACTTTCCCAATGGCTCAGACAATTTGAATATAGTCCTCAGTTTAGTAGCAGCATCACTGCTAATATGTGCAGGTGCTTTGTGCATGAGAAGCAATGAAGCTGATGAACAATAGCAACAGCTATGAAATTTGCATAATTTATGCATATAGAAAGAACTATTTTCTGCTTTTTAACAACACATTGAGGTACCCACATGTACCTCACTTGATACTACACTGAAAATAAATACCACTTATGTTCAGTTCCTTGATTACATATTCAAATAAATGTACACAGTTTTATTTGAATGTGTAATCCTATGTAAATGGGAACACTCAAACAAACTCATTTGGTCCATTTATTTAGATCTCTGATGGCTCATTCTGTTAAAATTCATTCACTTTCTCCATTTTTCTTTCTAAACCATTAAGTAGAAGAAACAATTTAAAACATTTTGTTAAAATAGCATTAAGGAAACTCGAGCACCAACTTACACCTTACACCATATCCACCTTTTAAATTCAAGGTGGATAAAAGACTTAAATATAAGTCATGACACCATAAAAGTCCTAGAGGAAAACATAGGTAGGAAAATCTCAGACATTCCACGCAGCAACATCTTCACTGATACGTCCCCTAGAGCAAGGGACATAAAGGAAAGAATAAACAAATGGGACCTCATCAAAATAAAAAGCTTCTGCAGGGAGAAAGAAAACAGTATTAAAATAAAAAGAGAACCAACTGTATGGGAAAACATATTTGCCAGTGATACCTCAGACAAGGGTTTGATCTCCAAAATATATAAAGAACTCATACGACTCCACTCCAGGAAGACAAAAAACCCAATTGAAAAATGGGCAAAGGACTTGAACAGACACTTCTCCAAGTGGGCCCAGAGACATATGGAAAGATGCTAAGCATCACTAGTCATCAGAGAGATGCAAATTAGAACCACAATGAGATACCACCTCACACCGGTCAGAATGGCCATCATAAACAAATCAACAAACAAGTGTTGGAGAGGATGCAGAGAAAAGGGAACCCTACTGCACTGTTGGTAGGAATGCAGACGGGTGCACCCACTGTGGAAAACTGTATGGAACTTCCTCAGAAAACTAAAAATGGAACTGCCTTTGACCCAGCAATTCCACTACTGGGATTACACCCTAAGAACCCTGAAACACCAATCCAAAAGAACCTATGCACCCCAATGTTCATAGCAGCACAATTTACAATAGCCAAGTGCTAGAAGCAACCTAAGTGCCCATTAATAAATGAGTGGATCAAGAAAATATGGTACATTTGCCTGGCTGGTGTAGCTCAGTGGATTGAGCGCGGGCTGGGAACCAGAGGGTCCCAGTTTGATTCCCAGTCGGGGCACATGCCTGGGTTGCGGGCCAGGTCCCCAACGAGGGCCATGTGAGAGGCAACCATACATTGTTCTTTCTCCCTCCCTTCTCCTCTCTTGGAAAATATATAAATAAAATCTTAAAAAAAAAAAAGAAAATATGGTACATTTACACAATGGAATTCTACACAGCAGAGAAAAAGAAGGAGCTCCTACCCTTTGCGACAGCATGGATGGACCCGGAGAACATTATGCTAAGCAAAATAAGCCAGGAGGTGAGGCACAAATACCATATGATCTCACCTTTAACTGGAACATAATCAACAAAAGAAAAAAGCAAGAAAAACATAACCAGAGATATTAAAATTAAGAACAATCTAACAATAGCCAGAGGGGAGGGGGGAGGGGACTATGGGGAGAAGGGTTTTCAGGAACCACTATAGAGGACATATGGACAGAACCAAGGGGGAGGCAGGGGAGGGAAGTGGATTTGGAAGGGGCAGGGGGAGGGGAGGGGAGAGGATGCAGACAACTGTAATTGGATAACAATAAAGTAATTAAAAAAAATAGCATTAAGGTTAGTGGGTTGTTTTTTTTTTTCTTTCTGGTTTTGTTACATTGAACTGTGAGGAATAGAAATATATGTATAAACATGCAGAAAAATAAAGATGTATTATGTATGACCTCAATAATAGTCTACTGAGTAAAGTGTCCTCATGTATATCAATTAATTATTTTAAAGATTGTATTTATTTATTTATAGAGAGGGGAAGGGAGGGAGAAAAAGAGAGAGAGAAATATCAATGTGTGGTTCCCTCTCATGCACCCCCTACTGGGTACGTGGCCCACAACCCAGGCATGTGCCCTGACTGGAATTGAACTGTTACCATATGGTTCACAGTCCAGCACTTAATCCACTGAGCCACACCAGCCAGGGCATCAATTAATTTTTTTATGTATTAAAAAATGCAGGATGAGGCAAAAGTTGGTCTATAGTTATTCATATGGAAGATAACATAATAATAAATAGACAATAATACAAGAATAAACTATGTTTTACATACTCATAATGGTAAATCTACTTTCACCCAACCCAGAAGATTCCACTCAAAGCAGAGAAAAGAGATATTTCCCTGCCTCCACTCCTGCTTTGACAACTATGATAGGATTGGATGGATGTAGATGGGAAATAAGCCTTTATTGTTATTTAAAGTTCTAGCAGGTCATAGAGGGGAAACTGGGAAATTAAAAAACTGCTTTTTGTTAAATTCATGGACTTTTCTAATACTTATAATAATGGTGCTCCAGATTCAGACCCATGGATAGGGGGAAGGATATGGAGCTGTTTCCAGATGGTTAAGCTGAGAGCAGTGTGAAGGGAGGATCTGGGAGGGGAGGGCATCCATCCTGTAATAGTCTTGGTGAAAGAAATAAGGGCATGGAATGAGGTCACGGCAAAGACAAAGTAAGATGGGGATGTAGTCGACAGTTATTGACAATGGAAGGAGGACTGACAATCTAATAGGTATTATTGCTGACCCTCTCTCCTGAAACACAGACCCTCATTTCAGCACTAATGGACTGAACAACGTGGGCATCTTTCAAAATCCTTGTGGTCCACTCTGAACTTACCATCTGTTCTGCTGGTTTCTTCTACACAGTTTGTGGCTATGTTGATATCTCCCCCTCATAACAAGCATTCTTTAATACTGTTGATCTGGTAAAACTTAGGGTCTCTTTATTTGGTGTTTCTGCTTTGGGTCAAGGACAAAATAACTAAATGAAGTTTGATGGGAAGAATGAAGCAAGTATAAACATCTCCCTGTCAGCCTTGTGGGCTTCTCTCTGTTGTCTTGGGCTCTTTTCAGATAGTAAGATGAGACAAAAGGCGATTACTTGGGAGGAACGTTTACCCCTAGGGTTTGAGAGGAGCCAGGGTGGGCCCCGGGGACCAACTTTGGCCAGTTCAAGCCCCACTCAGCTCATAACAGTGAAACAGAAAATAGGAATTCAAGCCAAGCCCCCCTCAAAAACAAACTGTACATTTAGCTGGAGCTGCACTTTGTCTTATTTCTAAGTACATTTATGTCTAAATTAAAAAAAAAAAGCAGTCTGACAATGACTGACCAATTGTTAACATCTGGCACAGCTGGAAGGAGACAACCATAGCAGCAGGGAATCTCATTTATTCATGCCTCTACCTAGTGAAATTTAGCTTTCATTACTTTATTGGAACAGCTCTAGAAAAATGGCTGTCTCATCTTCAGTGCCTGCGGACTCTCTCACTGTGTGCTCTCAGCAGTGGCTCTGGGCAGCACCACGGCCTCTCTGCCCTCTCGGTGGGTCTGGTCTGCCTCTACTCTCTCTGGCTGCTCCTACGCAGCCCACAAACTTCAAGCTCTCCCCCCTCATTAATCTCACCCACTTGCTATGCCTTTATCCCTCTTCTGGCTATTTTCTCCTTTGAAAATATGAATTCATCATACGACTTCAACATTCGCATTTACCTAGAAGATTCTTAAGTCTCTACCTCTAGTTTGAAGTCTCACCTAAGCTCCAACCTTAATATTTTCAAAATTCTGTTAGGAAATCACCTAATATTTTGATGGCTTCTCCAAATGAGTGCATCCAAAATGAAACTCACCATTCTCCCTCCCAAACTTGCTTGTTCTCCTAAATTTTCATACAACACAATACTCCTAGACATTCATACTAAAGGTTGACCAAGGTAGAGCTGAGCAACAAGGGCAATTGTTCCCTCTCAGACCCTTCCCTCACCAGCAGAGTCACAACAAAGGGACGTGGTTGCCCCATCCTGGTGAACACCTAAGGCTCCGCCCCTTAAAGTAACAGGTGCACCAAGAAAAAAAAATGGTCCAAATGAAACAGCAGATTAAAACTCCAGAAAAAATATAACTAAGCTAGGAAGAGATAGCCAACCTATCAGATGCACAGTTCAAAACACTGGTAATCAGGACACTCACAGAATTGGTTGAATTTGGTCACAAATTAGATGAAAAAATGAAGAATACACTAAGAGAAATAAGGGGAAATGTACAGGGAACCAATAATAATGGGAAGGAAACTGGGACTCAAATCAATGATGTGGACCAGAAGGAACAGAAAAACACTCAACCAGAAAGGAATGAAGAAACAAGAATTTGAAAAGATGAGGAGAGGCTTAGGAACCTCCGGGATATCTGTAAACGTCTGAACATCCAGGTCATAGGGGTGCCAGAAGGAGAAGAGGAAAACCAAGGGATTGAATGCTTATTTGAACAAATAATGAAAGAGAACTTCCCCAACGTGGCAAAGGAAATAGACTTCTAGGAAGTCTAGGAAGCTCAGAGAGTCCCAAAGAAGTTGAACCCAAAGAGGAACACACCAAGACACATCATAATGACATTACCCAAGATTAAAAATAAAGAGAGAATGCTAGAAGCAGCAAGAGAAAAGGAGACAGTTACCTACAAAGGAATTCCCATAATACTATAAGCTGATTTCTCAAAAGAGACCTTCCAGGCAAGAAGGGGCTGGAGAGAAGTATACCAAGTCAGGAAAGGCAAGGACCTACATTCAAGAATACTATATCCAGCAAAACTTTCATTTAGAATGGAAGGGCAGATAAAGTGCTTCTCAGATAAGGTCAAGTTCAAGGAGTTCATCATCACCCAGCCTTTATTATATGAAATGTTAAAGGGATTTATATAAGTCAGGGAGGGATATTGTGGCAGTTCTTTCCACATGCGTGTGAACATACATGTTCCGGAATTTACGCCTTTTGAGCGCAGCTCCGCGTGATTCCTGTGTGGGCAAGTGTGGGTCATGTATGTGGAATGAGAACTCTCTAATGGGAATTTGGCAAAGATGTATCTTAAGAAATTCTGGCTTGCTGAGTCCTGTTTAATATTTTACCCTGGTCCTGTCTGCCACCGGACCTGAATTTACATCCTAATGCTCTGCTAATGAGTAAACCTACCCCTGTTCTGTATAGTCCCATGAATAATCAATCCAATGTAAATATGTCCTAAAGCCTCTAATAAAAACCCCGGCTAAGCTGCCCACGAGGCCTTTTCCTGAGATGGAGGAATTGGTCCTGTGGCCCCGGACTTTCCTTTCCCTGCGTGTCTTGGTATGAGATTCTTTCACGCATTGAGTTGCAGTCACCCACAGGTTTCGGCAGGGACGAAATCCCCACGACAGGATATCAACAGGGGAATGGGAGGGGGAGAGAGGAGGAGAAAGTACAGAGAATAGGTAGCGTAAATGGTAGGTAGAAAACAGACAGGGGGGCGGTTGAGAATAGTATGGGAAATGTGGAAGACAGAGAACTTACGTGTATGACCCATGGACAAAAACTAAAGGGCGGGGAATGGGGGGGGTGCGGGGAAGGGGGGGAATAGAGGGGGAAAAATGCAACAACTGTAATAGAAAAAAAAATCTAAAAAAAAAGAATGGGAAAGGATGTTAGAAGTAGTATAATCCCACAGCACTTTATAGAACATTAAATTGAGAGGACCAGAGAAGTTAAGCAATCCGCCCAAGGTCACACAGGCAGTTGCTAGTATAATATGGATTCCAAATCTAGTGTCCCAACTCTGATTTACCTCTGCTGTGTTTGCACCTATAATATGACTATACTGTATTAGAAAAAGAATTTCTGGTATATATTGGTGCAAAACACTTTGTAACTCTTTTTTAATAACTATGTGAATTTTAAAAGATTAAACAATAGAGCTAATGGAAATGGGTCATTCATTCATTTTTCAGCAGCCTACATGAACTAAGAACCTAGTGAGGCAATGTGGGCGTGGAGGAAGGATTAGGATTAAACATGGAAACATTATAAACCCTATGCTCTATATACTCAGAGTCTGGACATTGTGTTCTAAGTATAAAATGCACACCAGATTTTGAAGACGCACTATAAAAAAGTAAAACATCGCATTAGTATTTTTATATAGTTCACATGGTGAAATGATAAAATTTGGGTATACTAGGTTTAATATAAAAATAATTTTACCATCTTTTCTTTAACTTTTAAAAGTGTAGCGATTAAAACACTTCAAATCACAGATGTGGTTCCCATTCTGTTGCTATTGGACAACTCAGCTGTGGAGAAGGAGCACGGAGATTAAGGGCCTGTGGACTCCGGGGAGCCTTGGAAAGCTGGGAAAGGAGAGAAGATGGAAACTAATTATTACAGAGATAAAGATCTTAAAAGGGAGAAAAAGACTAGTCTTTGGGGCATTATGTTATCTCATAGAAAAAAAGAGGGAATTCCCCAAGAGAAAGGAGCCTCTCCCATCCTTTTTGGAACTTCACAAGACAATGCCTTTGGGCAAATGAGGTCTCCTCCTTCCTCCCACGGAACTGAACTTGCAGTTTATCTTTCTGTTTGTTCTCTGTGGAATCTGGAGCCCAGTGAAGTGCAGATGGATGACTTCTTAGAATATAACTGAACACATGCCAATCCTTATGTTACAAAAGCATCCACCTTCAGTGGCCACAGTTACCATGTGAATATTCTTGGTCCTCATTCATGGTCCCCAGATTATAGAAGCAACTCTCTCTCTGTCTCTCTGTCTATCTCTCTCTCTCTCTCTCACACACACACACAATCATCCCAGAGTTGTTAGGTATAAAACACTATTTCCATAATAATCTTATGCTTATTTCCATGAATGTCTTATGCTGCATAGTTTATTAAATTCCTTAATATCCTTTGTAAATATACATGTGGGCCTCATCTATATTACACCAACTTCAAATACATGAATTGTAGACACACTTTCAGAATGACTTCATGGTTATCAAACTAGCAAGAGTTGAATTATCAAGGTCAATTTTACCATTTTCTAATCCTCTTTGACAATGGAGATATAGCAATAAGCTTAAGTAAGTAGATTCTTCTCAAAACTAAGGATGAATAAATCCAACTAGAGCCAGCACTGTTTTCAAACAGAAAACTGTATACTAAAAAGCTAGTGACATAAACATGTACAATGAGTAAATCCTGTTTTCATATTAATGAGAAAAAAGTTCTAGAAGTTAATTTCACTTAAAGGTGTTTCAGTATTAAATTTTAAAAATTAAACTTGTTTTAATAATTAAATTTTAATAATTGAAAAAATAAAAAAATAAAATTATGCCTTCCTCACCTGGGATAATGTCAGGATTTATGAAATAATAACATTATTCCAAGCACTTTATGCATATTACTTTACTAAATCCTTGCAACAACATCATGCAGTAAGTTATTAATGTTTCTTTTGTAAATAAAAAAAGAAAAAGGAAAAAAACCTGAGGCACAAAAAGGAAGTAACTTGCCCAGAGTTACAATGCTAGGAAGTAACAAAGCCAAGACAGGCATCTAGGCTGTCTGATTCGAGAGTAAAGGTTCTTGCCTGATGCATAGTAGACACTAAAAATATTTCACTCCTGTCATTTCCCAAATACATGAGCTAACTTCTCCCTGTTTGCATACACTAGATAGAACTAGGTTTCTGACCCTTGCCACTGGAAGAGTTTTAATTAATACAGGTACATACTGGTTGAGTTCACCTTTGATGAACATTAGGGAGGCACAGGAGAGTTTCTACACACTAACAAATCAAGCTTTGAATGGAAGACATGTAACTTATTAATAAATACATGCAAAACATCTTGCTTAATGCAACAAAGCATGGAAAGCTTAACAAAAGCATATTTCTCGAGTATATTCTCTAAACAAACACTCAGATATTTACTCAAAAACATAAAATTTCTAATGATCAGATTTATAATCTACAGTGTGTAGCTTTGATTTGGAGCTTCCTCTCTATCCTGATATTGCTAGTGTGTCTTCTGAAATGTCAACGGTCATTAAGCTAATAAGCTTTACCTGTATTTCATCTATACTTGCTCATCCGCTCACCAGCCAAAGAGATGCTGATCACGCCCATGGTGTCTTTGGATTATCAAATAAGCACTCTACTCAGGAAGAGCTTTGTCTATTACTCTTCTTAGCACTCTAAAACTAGAATTGCACTTCTGTGTCTCGAGTCCTCCCCTCCCCAGCCGTAGACGGAACTCAGGGCTCAGTCCCAGGGGCACTCTCAGCATGTGTCACCGCCACACGACTTAGTCTGGGAGCCATCATTTAGACTGCTCGGGTTTCTCTTTTTCTTTCTATCCTCAGGCTTTGCACTGCGTATACAGAATTTCTTTTTGTAGCATACATTTTGTTAAGTAGTTTCAACTCTGCTTGGCATTGTGTGCAGAGAATCCAACATAGAAGATACGCCTTTTGAATTGCTCTGCATAGAGTTTGCATATAAAGATGATACATGCTAGCTAGCTTTACAAAAATATTGTATAAAATAAATATTGTACAAAATGAGTATAGTACAAATCAGATGAAACAAAAATACACCTGGTGGTATCTAATTTTACAGGGTGTTACAGTTTGCATTGGGTTTTCAATGCTCAAAACAAAATAAGTAAAAATGAGTAAAAAGTCCTGAAGCTTGAACACCAATATTAAACCAATGTTTTTCTATATTCATTGCTGCTGTGAGTAGAGAATGCATAACGTCGAGTTGGATGCGCTGTCTGAATTAGAATTAATCTTCAGGCTAGCAGATGGCTCTTTATTTTCGTGCATTTATTTGGATATTTCTCATCTCTGAAGTCAGCCTCATTAGGATGTATGAGCTTTGAAAATACTTTTAAAGTTTTTATTGCATCACAGAGGTGCCCTGTGGAACAGTTAATCCCTGTTTTGGGGAAACTCATAAACAGGTAGGTAACTTAGTCACTTCCATGTAACTTCACAGTGAGAGGGTTGAGGTATCAATGAAGGAGCTCATCTCTTTTGGACAGCAGCTATTTATTAGTTTACCCATCCGTGGGTGACAACAAGTACATCAAAAGGATGAAGCATCTCACTTAACAGTTCCATTAAATCTCCCTTTTTGATTCATAAGAGACTCAGGCAAAGCCTGAGGAAAGACTTTTAAGTAATAATACTACTCTCTGTTAACCATCAAAGCAATTCACTGCTTAAAATCCTCCCAATGACTTCCAATAACGTAAAGAATAAAATTCAAATCCCTTAGCCTAATAAATTATTGATGACCACCTGTCTACTTACCATTCACATCTCTACCATTCACAGCCAACTTATAACTCTTAGCTGCTAATTATTCTTCCAGCTAATCCGCCCACACCAAACACAGAGAGCCGCGTCCCAGCGGTTTCCTCTCCCTGTGCCTTTGCGGCTGCTGCACCCACACAGTCTTCTCCCTCCTGTCAGCCCAACAATAACAAACACTTTCAGGAATTAGGCAGGTCAGACAACCTGGAAAACGATGAATAATTTCTTAGAAATATACAGTTTACCAGTCATGGAGAAAGAATCTAACAGACAAATAACAAATAAGGAAATTGAAGCAGTAATAAATAATAAAATAAAAATGAAAAACTCCTCACAAAGAAAATTCTAGGACAAATAGCTTCATTGGTGAATTCTACCAACTGTTTAAAGAAGAATTAATACCAATTCTTCTCAAAGTCTTTGAAAAAAATGAAGAGAGTACTCTCAAACTCATTTTACAAGGCCAGCACTACCCTCATAGCAAAGCCAGACAAGGCAACTTCAAGAAAAAAATTTATAAGCCGATATTCCTGATGAACATACATGCAAAAGTTCCAAAGAAAATACTAGCAAACTGAATTCAACAAGACACTAAAAGTATAGTAAACCATGGTAAAATGAGGAGGATTTATCCCTGGGGTGAAAGTTGCAATATACACGAATCAATAAATGTGATAAATCACAGTATCAGAATGGAGGATAGCTATCGCATGATTATCTCAATGGATGCAAACAATTAATAAAATTCAACAATCTCTCATGATAAAAACCCTTAAAAACTGGATGTAGAAGGAATGTGCTTTGACATAATAAAGGCCCTCCTACGTGACAAGCCCACAGCTGACATCATACTCAATGGTAAAACACGACTTTTGCTGTAAGGTCAGAACAGGGCAAGGATGCCCATTCTCACTGCTGTTATCCAACGTAGTGCTGGAAGTTCCACCAGAGCAATCAGGCAAGGAAAAGAAATAAATGGCACCCAAATCAGAAAAGGAGAAGTAAAATTGTTTCCAAATGGGATGAGCTTATATATAGAACACCCAAAAGACTCCATCAAAAAAACTGTTAGAACTACTCAGTGAATTCCAGAAAATTACAAGATATAAATTAACGTACAAAAATAAGTTGTGTTTCCATACACTCACATTTGAACTACCTGAAAAAGAAATCATCACATTCACAATAGCATCAAAAACAATAAAATACTTAGGAGTAAATATTGTTGGTGTGTAACTGGCCCCTGCACAAAGAAGGCAAGGAGAGACTGAAGAAGCAGATCATTTCAGAAGGGTAGGCGGCAGGTTTCGTGAGCAAGGGAACTGACTTACAAGGCTCATCTTCAGTGACCACGAGACAAGAAGACCTCTGCACACGCCTACCAGAATCTTAAAGTAAGTTTATGTAGAAGTCTTAACTGGGGTTAGACATGTGTTCAGTCCAGATGGTCTCAACAACACGTTGTTCTCTCAGGGCTGTATTCCTAAAATGTCTGTGGCCGTGGGGGTGGTGGGCAGCACGTACATTCCAAGCATGGGGAGGGCATGAGGGTCCTCTTGTTGCCGGCTTCAGCTCGGGGGTCAACCAGCACTCCCATCCTCTCCATAACCTCCTTCAACGCCCCACCCCTTGTGAGTGGCCAGCAAGGGGGTTCACTAGCATGGGGGTTCACTAGCAGGGGGGTGGCTATTCGGGCAGCTGTCTGTCTACACTGGAGGCAGAAACCACAGCAACAATGCAGGCACATGTAAGACAACACACAGATTAAGATAACGATTCCCCAAATAAATGACCGTTCTCTTCCACCAACAGCCCCATGATCCAAACCACTGACTTAAGTCCCTTAGGCTAGGGGTCAGATCTCTCAAAGCATTCATGTGTGTCCTCACGTGATTTTATAAAGATTATACATTAGCAGACTCAAAACAGTCTGTTTGGATAACGGCACAGGTGCCTCCTCTGCCTCTTCGTGAGGTAATAAAAATGTCCAAGGCCATCTAGGACAGTGAAGGATGGCTTTCCTCATTAGAGACATTTCAGTGTTCAGTAAAGTCAGGATTTGTTGCCTATCATTTAAGGCTTGCTGGGTGAACTTTGTAAGAACTTCTATGTGGTATAATGCCCTCCAGGCCAATGGAGGAACAAAGACAATAGCCAAATAACTGTACCGGTGGAAAACAGAATGCATCCATCCAGCCTTGAGGAGAGGGAGGTTGGTAGCTTTACGAACTTGACCTGGTTTTTCATACCATACATGTTGGCTGGGGAAAGCACTGTCAGGCGTGAAGAGTTGAACTGGGGGCAGGATATGCCAGACCTGAGCTCCTACCTTCTCCCCTCTTTCAGTGGGGCACGTTTCATTCCCGGTATAGCGCATTCAATAGCTCCGGTTTGCAGCAGGACCATGGGATCCCAGTGGAGACGGAGTAGTTCCTGCTCACAAAGTAATTCACTCATCCAGGTGGGATGTCCCAATGCAAATTCCAGTAGATACTGCCTTTCCAAGGTGTGACGGGACTTGGTGTTCTCAGCAGCATAGCTCACTGACCCAAGGTGAGGGGTGGGACGGTGGCTGTCCCCCATGACTTCCACAGCTTTACAGCACTGGATATCTCTGCAGGGGTTCCCAGTTTGGCTTTTGGGGCAACAAGCCCTACTGGTGAATCATTCATATGTATTAAAACTTGTTACAACAGGTTAGTTCATGCCACCACTGTGGCTTCTGTATTTTAATCTACTGCTTTAATACTTTATTTTCCCTTTCTAACAATTCTGCTGCCTGTGGGCTGCAGTGGAGATAAAACCTCCATTCAGTGTCAGGGTCTTTTCTGCAGCCTTACACATAATGACTTTTAAATGTGACTCCCAAAGCTGTCTATTTGTTGAGGGTCTGCAGATGGTACTGAGATTCTCTAATCCCCCAACAGTGGCAGCCTGGTTTGAGTGGCAGAAGAAGAAAGCTTGGTTAGGCCATGGTGCTCACAAAACCAAGGCAAATTCAGAATCCTCACTTAGAGGAAAGGAGCCAATACATTCAATTTGCCAGTTCCTCACTGGTTGGGGACCCTAGTGGGTGGCCCCACACTCCTTCGGTGGTTGCCCTGGGCCTTGTTTGGAACTCACAGGACATGCTGTTACTGCAATTTCCCAGTCCCTGCATTTCCAGGGCAATCTGGCATCCTTGGCAAATGCCATCCCACCCAGGCACTGCTATGGCCACTCTTCTCCCACTGCATCCAGTCTGCTGTACCTACTAAAGGGTCAGTTGCTAGGGTTCATACCTAGGCTATGCTTTGAACAGGCTGAGTTTTTGTTTGCCTTTTCACCAATTTCCCTGAAAAATAGATATATAGTTTACTTTCACCTATAAATTTATAAAACTGTAGACGGGACTTTAGAAGTCAACCTTCTTGTTCAAGGTCAGTGGCAGAAATGGTTCTATAACCACGTCTACCCTTTCTACTAATGATACTTTCTACTGTTCCATAAACCCAATCCAATTGATTTAACATATGTATATATAAGCATATACATGTGTTTACTTTGTATAAAGAAAACATCTTCTTAAACATAACGTTTTTAAAGAATGATTGTCCTAAAATATCTGCCGCAAGTCTCTCCTTCAATATGATACCATTTCTGATAAAGTTTTTTGTTCAAACAAAATGTATAACCAGTAGCAATAACATTATAATCTGAAAAAGAAATTATTCTTTGTCCATTCATGTACTCATTCATTCATCCAGTCACTTATCAAGCATGTATTGAGTCATACTGTGTCAGATTCAACTAAGTTTCAGGATAAGTAGATCAACAAGAAATAGTTCATACTCTAGAGTGGAGGAGAAGCCTAATTTGAGTGGACTCTGGATTTAATGAATGAGAGAAACTAATTATGAATGTATCTCAAGTTTTTGCAGAAAACAGAAGTGGAAACAAGTAACCAAGGGTGAGGGATGAGAACAAGAGAGTATCAATTTTTTTAAATGAGAACAGGAAAAACCGTTTATATGTTTGGGGTACTATGCAACCAAGATGGGGAAATTGACATGCCAAAAAAGTAAGAACGTAACATCCTAAGTAAGGGAGAAGAAACTGAATTTAGCGTACAGATTGGAGGGATGTTCTTAGGCAGGAGCATGGGCAGTCCCTCTCTAGTCAGGAAGGAAGGCAGAGTGGAGGGAAACAGACACAGCGGTGGGCCGATGTGGCGAATGGAGGCTGACTGGGGGAGATCTCTTCTGAGTGACTGCTTTTTCAGTGAAATAGGGCACAAAGTAATCAGCGGAGAGTAAGGATGAGAATGGTGTATTGGAGGCTGCAGGAGAGAAGAGAAGATATGAAATAGTCTTCCGTGTGAGTGGACCAAAAAAAGGTCATGTGACTGCGGGGCAGCACTGCAGCCCATTTAACGTCAGTGGTCACGAATTTGAAGGAGGCAGTCAGCTGGAAAAGGCAGAGACCGAAGAGGAGCGGGTGTAGCTAAAGAATGGTGCAGTGGAGCAAAGTACAGAAATGAAGAGCCGGAGGGGTTTGTGACCAGAGTGTAGTAAGCTATATTAAGGATTTTATACTTGAACCTACAAGAGAAAAAGAACTAATCCTAAGCTTTGTTGAGTATAGCATTGTCACCTGCAAGCTCCGAGGTTTTTAGTACCTCCGTTATGGTTTGTCCTCTAACCTGCATCGCCGTTGTGTCCCAGAACATGGGCATTGGGAAGAACAGAGACCTACCTTGGCCCGAATCAGGAATGAACTCAAATATTTCTGAAGAATGACCACAACCACTTCATCAGAAGGTAAACAGAATTTGGTGATTATGGGTAGGAAGACCTGGTTCTCCATTGCCGAGAAGAATGCACCTTTAAAGGATAGGGTTAACGTAGTCCTCAGTAGAGATCTCAAGGAACCTCCAGACGAGCTCGTTTTCTTGCCAGAAGTCTGGATGATGCCTTAAACTTTATTGAGGAACCAGAATTAACAGATAAAGTGGACATGGTTTGGATAATGGGAGGCAGTTCTGTTCATAAGGAAGTCATGAACAAGCCAGGCCATCTTAGACTATTTGTGACAAGGATCATGCAGGAATTTGAAAGTGACACATTTTTTCCAGAAACTGATTTGGAGAGATACAAACTTCTCCCAGAATATGCAGGTGTTCTTTCTGATGTCCAAGAGGAAAAAGGCATTAAATTCAAATTTGAAGTATATGAAAAGAACAATTAATATGAAGGTGTTTTCTGATTCATTTCAAGTTGTTCCCCAACCCCTCCAAACAATTAATGTATTTAACATTAAAAAAAGAGACTTCTGCCCTGGCTGGTGTAGCTCAGTGGATAGAGCACTGGCCTGTGAACCAAAGGATCACCGGTTCAATTCCCAGTCAGGGCACATGCCTGGGTTGCAGACAAGGTCCCCAGAAGGGGGCACTTGAGAGGCAACCACACATTGATGTTTCTCTCCCTGTCTTTCTCCCTCCCTTCCCCTCTCTCTAAAAGTAAATAAATATTTTTTAATAGGAAAAAAAAGAACTAATCCTGTTTTTCAAGCAAGGCAATGATATAATTTCATTTGGTTTGCCAGAAAGACAATTCTGGTAGATACGAACAGGATGGGCTGAAAGTTTATTAGTGACCAGATGAACTTTGTGGTACTTAAAACTTTTCCTTATAACCATAAAAGGTAGTTCACCCTATACAATCAAACTGGTAAATAAAAGACACCCTAGTAAAATGTTGAAAAATATTTACCCATCATGAGTATCCACCAAGGATTTTTTTTTTTCAATCTAAATGGCTTTCTTAATTTTCCTAGGTACCTCATAAGTATGGGCGATATTCTCTGAAACAAACTTGCTCTTGCCTTGCCTCAAGGTTAACAGAAATACAATATTCTCCTATAACTCAACTTATTAAAAAGAAAGAAAATAGGAAAGGGATCTATTTGAAATAAATCAACTTTTCTCGTGATGGAAGGTCTGCATGATTACTTTGGATATAATGTATTACACTTGTTTCAGACTCACTGTAAATTAGCTAAGCTTTTAAATAATCAACACTGCACATTTTCACACACACTAAATATGGTATAAAACACAAGTAACTGGAATATAACACAAATGAATAAAGAATCTAAAAGATTCATTTTCCTTTAAAAGGATAAATAACTTCTTTGCGAACACTTATTTGACAATTTCACAAGCAAATTTATCTTGACTTACAATCTATCAACTATTTTCAGAAATACTATTTTTAATGATAATTCTAAATCCAAATGTAAATAAAGTCCAAGCAAAGGTAAACATTTTTTTCTTTGGTAAATTAATCATGCCAAAGTTGAAAGGATGTCAGTTTTGCAACAGGCAATTCCAACAGACAATGTATTTGACATTTGAACCATGATTTCCATGAAAGAAGATTCAGTAAGGCTGTATTCTTCACTAAAAATCACATGCTATTTTTTGGAACCCCCAAAACACTCTTCTACTTGATGATTATTATCCAAAAATTGTACTTTTTTATTAAAAAAAAAAAGGAATGTTCAAATTACCTTTATGAAGACTCCAGGATCTGGCTTTTGTAGTCTAGCTAAGTTCTAAAACAGTTTCAATTCATTTGCTTCAAGGTTACTAAGCTTAATCCTGCATATACGAGTATAAGGGATAGACCTCCAAATAAGTATAAGGGATAGACCTCCAAATAATTAATAATTAGCTTAATCCTGCATATACGAGTATAAGGGATAGACCTCCAAATAATTATAAGGGATAGACCTCCAAATAATCATTAAGAGAACAGGTCTTCAAAAATAATACAAACCAAACTTTATTAAATGGTTTACTTATCTCTTTTAAGTTACTAAAAGATGAATGCTTTCTTTCAACTTAGTGGTCGGCTGCACTCATTTATACATGAGGGGGTCCGAGGGGACAGCAGGACTTTATGCTTAAAGATTCAGGCCATTTCTTTGTTTTACTTACCAGTCATAGTAAGTATTTAATTGTCTACAGGTTTTTTCTAGACCTTTTTTAAATTATTAAATTAATATTGGGTTTCAAGTATATTGAAAATTATCTAAGTCTTTAGCTCATTTACAATGTACATCTGCTTTGAACAAAATTAATTTGAATAAAGTGGCCTATTCTTTTATTTTTAGGAGGTACACATACACAGAAAGAGAAAACCAGTAAACAACTTCCTCATGCACAGCTTAAGACTCATCTCTGCACACCGAATGCCAATTTAAAAATTACCATTAAGTGGCCACCTGATCACCATCAATAAATTCAGATCAGTGGTTTGGAAATGCCAGATGAAACCAGAGCCCCACATCATAAGCAGTCACACTGCGACTTACATTATTTCCACACACAGATCAAAAGAAAGGTATTGGCAGCTATTTTCCTGTCAGTTAAGTGACTGCTAGACTCACATTCGATGGACCAAATCTTTCAATGCAAAGCTCATTCTAAAATATAAAATCTATGAAGAAAAATTTTAATTTTAATTTTAAACAATCAGCTATACCCAGACAGAGAATGATACTCTCCAAACTATAAACAGCTGAGTTTCAAAGCCTACCATGGGTTTTCACAAACAGACCTCTGGCTTGTCTTCAACAACATATGTTAAAACTCTTATAACAGAAGTAAGGACCTTTTCCTCTGTATTTTAGAATAAAATAACAGCTATTACCTTGACATTAAGCATTCATTGTATAATTCTGACATTTTAGTAAGGAAGCAAACTTCCTTAATACTTTCAGTTCCTGAATTTTACAAGGGAAAGAACAAACTTAGATGATCATCAAGGCCAACAGAAATTGCAGCATTACAAAAATATAGACGTGAGATTCAAATTCAGCCTGTGGGTGTAATTATTCAGATTCTATCCTTAAAACTGTTTCCTGAAACATGAAACTTGTTTCAGAGGTTGTCTCACATACAAATACATAAGGCCAAAGTGTGGCTTTTCACTATCCATCTTGATGACACTGTGTTAGAAGAAAGAAAATGAGTGTTTGAGCGGATTAAATTAAAATCACAGTGCCATTTACTGGTCCTGTGACCTCAGAAACATCACCTAATCTCTTTGAGTCTCACTTGGTATGCTCCTGAGTGAGAGTGATCATACTTACTCATAGGGCAAAGAAAGTAGGTATGATGCTCAAGTTAAGAGTGTAATTGAAGTTTTAACGCATGCCAGGGGCTGAGAGTCTAGAAGGAGAAGGAAGACACAGACACTACACGCAGAAGTACATAGATACATAGCTACAAGTTGGGGTAAGGGCAAAGAAGAAAAGGCATCAGCGCTGTGTGAGCAAATAATGGGGGGGAGGTACACAGAAATAACCCATCCGAGGAGGTGATTAAATAGGTAACATAGATGGAAACCTGTTATGAAATGAATCTTGCATCCCCAAATTCATATGTTAAAGTCACTAACTCCTCTTGACTGACTGTATTTAGATACTGGGTCCTAAAAGGTCTAATTAAGGGTAAATGAGGTCATCAGGGTGGGCCCTACTCCAATATAACTTGAGTCCTTGTAAGAAGAAGAGATTAGGACGCCCACACACACAGAGGGGAGACCATGCCACGACACAGTGAGAAGGTGGCCGTCCACGAGCCAGGAGAAAGGCCGCAGGAGGAACCAATCCTGCCAATCCCTTGCTCTTGGATTCCAGCCTCTGGGACTGTGAGAAAATAAATTTCTTCTGTTTAAGTCACCCAGATTGCGGTACTTTATTATGGCAACTAATAGAAAACCCCAACATTCCTTCATTCAACAAATAGTTTCTGAACTGTAATATGAATTAGAAAGTGTTCTAGGACCCTGAGGAAACAGCAGTAAACAAAGCTAGTTTAAGTTCTTATCCTGCATGGAACTTAGAGTCTGACAGGGACTGGAGCAGGGGGCCGATAGTAAGCAAATAAATGACGGCAAGTGCCATGAAGAAAAATAAAGGAGGAGGGGAGAACAGAGGTGCTGGGAGTGGGAGATGGGGCAGTTCACAGTTCTAGACGGAGCAGCTAGGAAAGGCCCCACTGATGATGTGGCATCAGAGTAAAGATCTGGTGGAAATGAGGGAGTGAGTCTTGTGGCTACGTGGGAGAAGAACATTCCAGACAGAGGCAAAACGAGTTCAAAGACCTGATGCAGGAGTGTGCCTGACATATTCAAGGTGCAGGGAGGAGGCCAGGGTGCCTGCAGTAGAGTAAACATGAGGAGAATAACTAGAGATGAGACCAAGGAGGTCACAGGCCGGTAGATTTAAGTGTACATGTTTAGTAGGCCGTGGGAGTTATGAGTCTGAAGACAGGTAAGAGTGGATAGATCTGGGCAGAAAACAACAGTTTGGGAGGCAGGGGCCTGCCAGTAGATTTAAAGCCTGAGGCTGGATGAGGTTACCAAAGGGGTGAGTACGGGTAGAAAAGGGATGTGGAAAAAGACCAACCTTCGGGCTGCTCTGCAGTTTAGAAAGGTGAGGAGGGACCCACATAGACTGTGGTGAATAATGAAAGGAGTCCTTGAAGCCATGTGAAAGAAGAAACGTAGTATTGAAAGAAAAATTAATTGTGTCTATAAAATGGTGCCAAAGTGAGTCTTAACCGTTAGTTTAGTAATGTGAATGTCTCTCATAAATTCGATAAGAACCACTTCAGTGGACAAAGCGGAGTGAAACCTATTCAGAATTAGATTCAAGAGAGAGTGAGAGGAAAGATCTGCAGTCACTGAGTGCGGACAATGCCATATAATGTAAAAAGAGAAATGCGGAGGTAGCAGATGGGAATTAATTATTAACTTCAAGAGGGGAGGAGCAACTGCAGGTTGGTGTGCTGAAGTGAACGACCCAGTTTGGAAGAGACAAGGGTGACGGGAGAGGGAAGGCAGCACATGTTTGATAACTAAGAGGGGATGGGGGTGGGAACAGACGAGGGGATGGGAAGTGGAGCAGATAATATTGCTGAGAGTTTATGAAAGTTCTCTTCTGTAGCTTTGACTTTTGTTCAGTGAAATAAGAAGTAATGCCATCAGCTGAGAGCAATCTAGTGCAATTTCAGGGTTTTGAGAGAGAGAGAGAGGGAGGAGAGTTAGGAAACAGACATTTAGAAGAACAGAAGACTGAATGAAGTATAGTATGGAGTCACCAGGTGGTATCAGTGGCCCACTTGTTCTCAATTATCATGAATTGCAACTGAGACCATGGAACCTGGTTTTTTCAGGTATGTGAATGTAGGCATAAAATAAATAGAGTGAGTTTAGCCAGAGTTGTGGCTTACCCAAACGTTTAACAAAGGAAGAGCAAGGAAATTAAGGGATAGGCAAGAGATGTTTGATCACAGAATTCAAAGTGAATAAGAAAGCAAGCAAGGGCATGAAGGGGACAAGGAATAGTGAAACCGTAACAGGATTAGTGAATGGAAGAATCAGTGAGATTAAGGTTACTGGAATTCATTTAGCAGAGGAGGTGAGCTAAAAAGATAGAAAATGATGTTTGGAAAGCAGGATGTCTGAAAATAAGATTATAGAGGAGTTAGTTACTAAGGTCCAGGAAATACTCATGGAAGAAGGTAGCTGAGGTAAGAGGAAGACTATTGGAAAAGGGAGGTTAGGGAGCTGACACGCTAGAATATTGGACTGGTCATCTACATGCACATTAGAGTCACCAAGAGTTTAATGTGATGGAGAGAGAGTGAGCTGGGGAATAGGGGCAAGTGCCTCAGGCCCATGGAGGGCCGTGGTAAGAGGAGGTAGACAGTGGGTGGTACAGATTGATGACATAAGGAACAGGAGAAAGGAGGGAACTAGTCGGAAGGTTTCATTAAAGAACAAGAAGAGCACCTAAGCCACCTCCTAGCCCAGTGGTTTTAGGGAGGTGGGAATACAAATAGCCACATTGAAGAGGCCCGGAGCTGACGATGGTGCCTTCAGAGGAGAGACACGTTTCAGTTAGAGCAGGTGAGTAGAACGTCTGTCACGGGAAAGGTAGAAGATAAAGAAGGTTTAGCTAACGACTGACCTTGCATTTCCGAGGGCACTAAAAAAAGGGTTTCCGTAGATGGTGAGCGCTGAGAGAGGAAGCACTTGTGGGGACAGCAGCCAACCTTCTCAGGGATGAACTGAGAGTCACAGGCTCGTGATGACTGACATGGGCAAACACTGGTGGGAGCTTATTAACTTGAGGGAGTAGGATATGGGGGCAAAAACAGTCTGGGTTCGGTGAGGAAAATAGAAACCACTCATCACTTCAAGAAGAAAGAGAGTTTCTAACTAAGCTTTTTGATATAAATTGTAAATTCACATACAGCTATAAAATACTAGAGGTTTCCTAGATATTCTACCCTTTGCGTGCAAAACTGTAGAACAGTATCGCAATGCGGTTGCCGATACTGATACAACTGTAATCCATCACATTAACGTCTCCACAAGGATACTTCATGGAGCCACACCCAGCTTCTTGTTGCCCCCTTCTCCTCCTTTTAACTCCGGACAACCACTAGCTAATCTGCTCTCTACCCCTGTGATTTTATCATTTAAGAATGTTATATAAACAGAAACATATAGTATCTAACCTTTTAGGATGGGCTTTTTCTCACTCGGCATCATTTTGTGGAGATTCATTCAGGTGGTAGTTCATGCTTTTTTATTGCCGAGTTAGTGCCCATAGTATGGGTGCATCACAGGTGTTTAATCATTTACCAGTTTTGAACCTATTGTAGTAGCCTGATTAATGGCCCCTCAAGATATTAATTCCTAGCCCTGGCTGATGTAGCTCAGTGGATTGAGTGCGGGCTGGGAACCAAAGGGTCCTGGTTCGATTCCCAGTCAGGGCACATGCCTGGGTTGCAGGCCAGGTCCCCGTGAGGGTCTTGTAAGAGGCAACCATACATTGCTGTTTCTCTCCCTCTCTGTCTCCCTCCCTTCCCCTCTCTGTAAAAATAAAAAAAATAAAATAAAAAAAAAGATAATTAATTCCTGATCCCTGGAATCTGTTAGTGTTATCTTATATGGCAAAAGAGAGCAAATATGTCATTTAGTTAAAGATCAAGATCTTGGATTACCTGAGTGGGCCCTAAATGCAATCACAAATGTCCTTATGAGAGACAGAGCAAAAAAACACAAGCAGAAGAGGAGGCAATGTGCCCATGGAGACCAGCACTGGAGCCACGTGAACAAAGGCCAGGGGATGACGGCTGCCACTGGAAGAGGCAGGGAACAGTGTCCTAGAGTCCTAGAGCCCCAGGGGCAGTACAGCCCTGCTGACACCTTAACCTTAGCCCAGTGAAATGAATTTCTGTCTTCTGGCCCTCTGAACTGTGAGCGAGTACATTTCTCTTCTTGTAAGCCACTGAGCTTGTGGTGATGAGCAAGTTTGCACAGAACAGATCCACATTCCTATCTCCCTAGTTCTTTGGACGTTTCCCTTTGGACGTCCAGCCTCTTGGCGTCTTTGGGCCACAGTGGAAGAAGAAGAGTTGTCTTAGGCCACACATTACATACACAAACACTAACAAAAACTGATCAGGAAAAAAATGGGTTTTAAGTAAATTTACAATTTTGTTTTGGGCCACATTCATAGCCATGCTGGGCCACATGCGGCGATGGGTCGCGGGTTGGACACCCTGCTTAGAGAAGGCCAGGGAAGCTCTAGTTGACAGTAGGCAGCACCGAGTGAGTCATTGTTATCGCCATTCCTAGGTCCTCAAGCCAACACATGAAAGAATATTTCCTGTGTGAGTATACCCATATCAATGTCTGGTCTCTCTTATATCATCACTTTTGGTTTAATATCTTTAGAGTTCATTCCTACACTTATCCCCCAAACCCCTACCAATACAAAGTGGTAATAATCTGCAATTCTTCTGCAGGGATGCCTTCTCTCTGACCTGATCTTGTACTTCTGTTTGGGATACAGTGGCATCTAATTTATTATTTCCCAGGAAGTAAGGGTGGATGGTAGGTACAGATCCTGAGAACCGATATTTCTGATGAGAGAACTGTCTTAGCTGCAGTCATTGACACCACTTTTTTTCCTGTGGGTGTAGGGGGTGGGGCAAGACTGTCTCCCTCAGACAGGAGGGGTTGCTTCTGTCAGCTACAAAGATAAGGTATTCCTCCCCTAAAGGAAGTTGCCATGTTTTCTGATGTTTAACCTTTGATTTTAATTTATATTTTTTCCTGTGTCTAAACTCTGAACATCCAAAACAACCAGCTGAAAACAACGTTAGTCCCACCATGGCCATAGCGGCTAAATGCTAAACGCCATAGCCACTCGATCCTCCAACTCACTGTCCTCCATCATCCCACACTACCATTGGTGATAGCCAGAGTAAATGTAATATCACCTCTTGTCACCAGTTACACAGAACAGATTTCCCCCTGGCAAGCAAGTTATTTGTATACCCATCAAATGTGTGAGCACTTGATGCAGACACCGGCCTACAGTGTCTGCGGCATTATGGCTGAGACACTAGACAAAATCACACGGACTGCCGAGTCCTGTGGAGGAAAAGGGAAGACATGGCCACTCTCTGAGTGAGAGAGGACCCCGACCCCCACCTGGACAGGCTTTCATTGTCTTCCTGGGTATATTACATCTAGGATGGTCCTCATTTACTATGCACAGGTTCGCATTAGGTGGTTACCTCTTACAGATAACAAAGGAGAGGATTTGCTAATTATAAATGCAAAGGGGAAAGTCGTTGAACTGGTTATACTCATCCTTGGAAGGTTTAGCATGGATTTTAGGAAGTTGCAGTAAGCTATCGCTGCCTCAATTCAGGGTGAGGGAGTTTTAGCAAAAAGGAAGTCTCTAAGCAGCCTAGGCACAATGCAGACCTGATTCCCCACAGGAGAACCTATCCGTGGGCTTGGGCCCCATGTTGCTCTCCACCGGCCCCTCCGAGTGGGAGCTGGGCCCACGCCACACAGAATGGTCTCCCATAAGCACTCCAACCCCAGAACCCCACTGTGATGGCTTCCTGGGGCCAGTCATGGTACACATTACGATAGTTTTCAGGACTGCAGCAGGAGATGGCACACCCCAAAGAAGTTCAATGAAAAGGGTGGCAAGGATAAAACAAACCTTTAAGAGATGGTGAAGCAGCCTGAGTCAACAAGACCAAGATGTTTCCACTCCTCAAAAAAGGTAAGGAAAGATGGCGCCTGAACCCAGAGACCTCTCTCTGGAGGAGAGGGCTATGTTAGAAGCTGTGATGCAGAGGAGCACAGCTATTTCCAAACCACTGCGTGACATGAAGAGAGGCAAGAGGATAAACACCCTGACCTCCTTCCCTTCCCACTCAGTTTTCTCCTAGTAGCCTCTGCAATTTGCAAAAACCAACCAAGGATTCTGGTTAACACAGTGCATAGAAGTCAACTTCCTAGGACCTTCAGCAGGGTGAGGAGTGGGGTTGATTTAGAAGGATAAAGAATATCCCATTTAGCAGGCTTCTGGCTCATGAAGTGCTGGAAAGGGTGCAGAAAGGAAGCTAAGTATCAACAGAAAAAATAGGGTACTCTCAGGACCACCAAAGTTTAGCACACGTGCACTCTTCTCGAGAAGGTGACCTGAAGAGGGGGGTATTATGCCAACCAGTATGCACTACTTCTCCTTAAATATTTAGTAAATCTTCCTTTCCATTTTTTTCTACTGGAAAATGATACTTAAAATGTGACTATTACATACTTGTACTCCTAAGCAGGAAAATTCTTCTGGAACCCCTTGCCTTTTATCTTAAAACGTGGCAAGCTTACGTTCTATTACTAGTATCTGTGTTGCTTTTATGATACAAACCTTCTTTCCAAACACTGAAACAAAATGCCTCTAGGTGCCCAATTGTAATTTGTAACACCACTGCCTATCCCTAAGGGTTATGTATAATTTCCTTTGAGAAGTTTGGGCTTAAGTGAGCTCATTATTGACACTGTTGCCACTTTTACATGATAAAGAGATCCCGCTCTGATGTTTCAGTCCTACTAGGGACACACAGGACATAACACTGCCCACCAACTATGGATGCACACCCAAGTAGTTACATGCATAAAACTCTGAGTGTTAGGTTATTCCTGGAGCGAGGAGGAGGGGGGAATTGGGGGTAGGAGGTCTTTTACTGCATCTGCAAGGAAAAATAAAAATTTGAAACTAATGTAGGGAAATAGTACTATGTATGAGGTGTTGGTTACAAGTGTAGCATTACACGCAGAGGTTAGCAAAAGCCACAAATAAAGGCTCCCAGACACCACCACCCTTGTCCCAGGACTGCTCATTGTTAAATGTGCCAGCACAGCACTGGATTTAGTACAGCGACCTCAAGGTCATGGACTAGGGCTGTGTAGTTCAAGAATCAAGTCTACTATTCAATAAAGTATGATGTATAAGGTCTGTTCGGAAAAAGTCAAACCATTGTTTTGTTTTGTTTTTCTGTTGTTCAAGCAAGTTGGCAAGTTGTCTCCATCCGCCACCCCCGCCACCATCCCTTGCCCCACCAACCTCCACCTCCCACCCTCAATCGCGCCCCCCCAACCCCCGCCTTTGGCTTTGTCCATGTGTCCTTTGTACAGGCTCCTTGACGACTCTCCCCCTACTTTCCCCCATTATCTCCTTTGCCTCCTCCCCTCTGGTCACTGTCAATTTGTTCCTTATTTCAATGTCTCTGGTTATATTTTGCTTGTTTTGTTGATTATGTTCCACTTATAGGTGAGATCATATGGTATTTGTCCCTCACCACCTGGCTTATTTCACTTAGCATAATGCTCTCCAGTTCCATCCATGCTGTTGCAAAGGGTAGGAGCTCCTTTTTTCTGCGACATAGTATTCCATTGTGTAAATGTACTAATTTTTTGACCCACTCATTTACTGATGGGCACTGAGGTTGCTTCCAGCACTTGGCTATTGTAAATTGTGCTGCTATGAACATTGGGGTGCATAGGTTCTTTTGAATTGGTGTTTCAGGATTCTTTGGGTATGATCCCAGCAGTGCTTTTGCTAGGTCAAAAGGCAGTTCCATTTTGTTTTCTGAGGAAATTCCATACTGTTTTTCACCTTGGCTGCACCAGTCCCCATTCCCACCAACAGTGCAGTAGGGTTCCCTTTTCTCTGCATCCTCTCCAACACTTGTTTGTTGATATGTTTATGATGGCCATTCTGACTGGTGTAAAGTGGTATCTCATTGTGGTTTTAATTGCATCTCTCTGATGGATAGTAATGCTGAACATCCTTTCATATGTTTCCAGGCCCTCTGTATGTCCTCCTTGGAGAAGCATCTGTTCAGGAGAACACACATAGGCAGGAAAATCTCAAATATCCCATGCTGCAATATTTTCACCAATATATCCCCTAGAGCAAGGGACATAAAGGAACGAACAAACAAATGGGACTTCATGAAAATAAAAACCTTCTGCAAGCCTAAAGAAAATAGCAAAATGAAAACGGAACCAACCATATGGGGAAATATATTTGCCAATGATACCCTGGACAAGGGATTTCTCCAAAATATACAAAGAACTTACATGACTCCACTCCAGGAAGACAATCGACCCAATTAATAAATGGGCAGCCATTGTTAATATAAAAATGGTTTGTGTGACATCAATGTAACCCAGCAGCCAAGGAGAGTAGACTGGAATGCACCTGTGTGAACAAAGAAATCTTCACAGTGGGGATGGTAGACACAGCTAAGTGAGCACATGTGCTGTATGGCTGTTGTATTCAAAATTAGTGACTAGAGCAACCAATCTGCATCAAATTTTGCATTAAGCTTGAATATTTCTTCACAGAAACTATTCGGATGATCAGAAGGCTGCAGCTACGGGCAAATGGTGATTGGCAGCTTCATCATGGCAACACGCCCACTCCTGCATCATGTCTCAGGCAGTTTTTTGGTGAAACATCAAATCACTGAGATGACTAAGCCCCACTAGAGCCCAGATATGGCATCCTGCAACTTCTGGCTTCTCCCCAAACTACGATCACCTGTGAAAGGGAAGAGATTTCAGACTCTCAATGAGATTCAGGAACATATGACAGGGCAGCTGTTGGCGCCTGGGAGAACTGTGTGGGGTCCCAAGGTGCCTACCTTCAAGGGGACTGAGGCGTCATTGTTCTACGTACAATGTTTCTTTTATCTTCTTCAATAAGTGTCTATTTTTCATATTACATGGCTGCACTCCTTCTGGACAGACCTCATATAGCAAGTTGCTTAACATCTCAGGACCTTATTTTCCCATCAGTAAAACAGGAATGACAGAACCTATCTATAAGCTTATGAGGACAGAACAGCTTGATTCATGTGAAGCACTTACAGCTATTCTAAAACTGAGGAACAAAATAGAAACAGAGGCATGGACACATGGAACAGACTGATGGCTGTCAGAAGGAGGGAAGACCGGATGAAAGAAGGTGAAGGGACTAGCCAAAGAACATACATGCATAGACGACACTCTGGTGACGGCCAGAGGGAAGAGGCCAGTGGCTGGGTGGAGGTGGGCAAAGGTGGGGGGATGGGGACATACACAATACTGTCAATAAACAAAAAAATGTCCTAAGACAAAGCTGTTATTAAGTGGAGACATGTCCTAAGGCCTTTGCCAATCCAAAATTCACCACCACTGTAACATTTATATCTCCCCTAAAATGAACTCATTAAAGTGAACTCTAACGAACTCATTAGAATGAACAGAACTCATTCTGTTTTCAGTAACTGGAATTGTTCTCAGGTATATTTTTGGTCAAAGATGTATATATTAACATGCATTTATAAATCTATTTAGTTTTTAAGTTCAATGGTAACATTTCAACCAGTGAGGGTCTATTGAGTTCCCCAAATCTAATTCGTTTCAGATACTCAGTGAAAAATAGAACTGAAAATTTACAAAATTCTGACTCTTGAATTTCAATAGCAAGGAATATGTGAATATGTATGTGCACAGGCACACATACACAAACAGACCCATTTTTAAAATCAATTCATCAGAGTTCCTATGCAGGAAACTGTAATAGACACTAATAAAGTTATACATTGGGTAACATGGTACATTACCCAATACACAGGGGTATGAAGCAATACTTCAGTCCAGCTCAGTACAGGACTCAACTGGCAGAGCCAATACTGGGCTTTGGCGGTGGAAGTGAAGAGTAATGTGTACGCAGCAGCTAGATCTCCTATACCACTCTGAATGAAGGCACCACCCCTTCCTCATATAGTCTTAAAATTTACCTCCATGTCCCCTTTGTTATCAGGAAGCTACTTGAGGATACCTTCCACACAAATGAAGTACAACTAAGACAGACATGATATAGGAAGTGAGAAACCAGGGACTCTAACACAGGGGAGAGGCAAGCAATCCCAGGATGATGGTGAAAGGAAATTCTAGGACAGATGTGTACCAGCCACAAAAGCAGGAACAAATTATGAACCAAATTATGTGCCCAGCAGACTGGACAAATTATGAACCATTTCTTCAAGAAGATGGATGAGCCCTGGCTGGTGTAGCTCAGTGGATTGAGCACGGGCTGTGAACCAAAGGGTCAGCAGTTCAATTCCCAGTCAGGGCACATGCCTGGGTTGTGAGCCAGGTCCCCAGTGGGGGCCACATGAGAAGAAACCACACACTGATGTTTCTCTCCCTCCCCTTCTGTCTAAAAATAGATAGATAAAATTAAAAAAAAAAAAAAAAGATGGATGAAAATGATGAACTGCTATGTCTGAATATAAGAAGATATTCATACGTCTAGTAGAGTTTTAGGTAGAATTAGCAATAAGTACATGGAAACCTATGCAAACAAAGTTAGTTATTAACTCAAGGAAATAAAATGCAGTATAAGGGGGCTGGGTGGAAAAGGTGAAGGGATTAAGCAAGAACAAACAAAAACTCATAGACACATACAAAGTGTGATGATTACCAGAGGGAGAGAGGGTTGAGGGTAAAGTGGGGGATAAATGATAAAAGGAGACTTGAGCTTGGGTGGCACACACAATACAATATGAAAATGATGTTATAGAATTATACACCCAAAACCTATAAAATTTTATTCACCAATGTCACCGCAATAAATAAAAATAAAAAGATTTACATACATTTCAAAGGGACAGAGAAAAAATTAAAATAAAAAAAGCAGTATAGGGTAAGAATACATTCAGCTCTGCACAGCATTACATAATCTTAGTAATGTAAACATTCTTAGTCAATATTGTAAACGATGTATTATAATTATGCTGAGAAAAATGGAGCAAGGAAGGAAATAGGTAATGGTTGGGAAGCAGAATAGCAAAGCTTTATATTATATATTAAAGAACTGCCTTATTTTTAAATTAATTTATATTTTATTGTATTTTTTCCATTACCATTTATCCCCCTTCTGCCTTCCTGCCCTCTGCAATCACCAGTGTTGCCTTAAATTGAAAAACTAAGCAAAAGCAATATATGAATGTTATTTGGAGATACGGTTATAAAGAACAAAGAGAAATAAATAAAAGTTTTAAGAGCTTACTCTGGAGACAGGAAATGGGAAAGTATCAAGATAGTGGTGTTTTTCATTTAGAAAAAAATCTGTAAATTTGACTCTTTAAACTATGTGTATGTGTAACTTTAAGAACAGAAAAACAAAAACACAAAATCTAGCACAATATTTGGCTCATAAAAATTCAATGTTAATCATTTTATTATAATGACAAGACAGATGACAGTTTTTCCTATCACCATTACACTGAAGCTAGAGATAATGCTTCCTATATTATAAATGCTACTTGATCTGTTTAAAACACATTTTTCACTATGCTTGGAATATTTGGGCATGCTTAATAAAAATTAGAAAACATTCCATTTTTTTTTTTCACTAAGCAAGTATCTAATTTTACACACAACTTTCAATTTTAGTAATGGAAACAATAAAATTATTTCACTCTTGATATTAAACAATAACACTAATTCCCTAGGACGTGCACTTACAACTATATGAAATTGGGTTGGCTTAAAAGTCTATTTAGATTTTTCTGTAAAAGACACACTTTTCATTTTCACCAACAGCTTTACTGATGTGGATATTCTGAGGATGCGGGCTATCTCCTGCTATTGACTCGCAGTGGGTAGAGGCCACGGATGCTGCTAAACATCTTCCAATGCGTAAGACAGCCCCACAGCAAAGAATTATTTGGCCAAAATGTCAATAGTACCAAGGAACTTTGCAAACCACTTGTAACATATTTGATCAGTCTCAGCACCTTCTCCATATACTGCACAAATCTTTTTGCATTTCAGTTGTGTTTTTACCTTTCTTGAAATAAAGCATAATATGGTGAAAATGTTGCCTATTTTCTTCCATCTCCAATATTAAAATGGCTGCACAAAAAATTTACCAATTTCAGTTAAGTTTTTTTTTAAATGCACGCTATTGTGACAGCTGTCACAATACAATCTAACAAAATTATTTCAAATGAAGTTAAAGACAACTAAGCACTACTAGAGCCATCGTATGGAAAAAACTAAATGAACTGTTTGGCCAACCCAACAGATTCTGTCATCAATATGATGGTCTTGGCATATATTATGTTCCCACTTTAAATTAAGTCCTATTTACTCAAAAAAAAAAAACAGAACAAAACAGGCAAAGGCAATGAACAGGTAGTTCATTAAAAAAGGAATACAAACAGCCAATAACAACACTGATATACCAACCTCATTTGTAAAGAAAGAGAAATTTAAAAAAATAAGGTACCATTTTTCACTTATATTGGCAAAGGTTAAGTTAAAAAAAAAAAGCTAGTATCTACAGCTTATCCAGGAGTATGCAGGTGAGGGGTGAAAGGTGGTCACACATGTAGAACTAACTGAAGTGTAAGTTGTACATGCGTTTTAGAGAGCAATTTGGCCACTAATCAAAGCTCTAAAAAAGTTTAATCCCTTTGAAACAACCATTCCACTTCCAGAAACTTTCTCAAGAAATAATAAAGCACGTAGCTCAAATGTGGTTATAAGGATAATCACTGCACCACTACTTAAAGTCTGCAGACAATCAAAATGTCTAACAAAGAGGAAAAATGAGTAAATTGAGGCATACCTCCCTTACGGCAGGCAGTGGGCTTCCCCTCAATGCCATTCTCCAAACTTCGCCTTAGCTTCTACCTTACAGAGTCTACTTCCCCCACAGTCTAAGGATCGGCTTTCCTGGTGATCTGATCTGAGTCAAGGGAAACTGAAGAGAATTCTTGTGGGAAATGTACTCCTCACTGACAAAACTGAGATGTGAGGGGAGAACACAACAGCCTTTCCTGACTTTTAGATGCAGTTTTATGAAGATGTGAAGTGGGAAGTTATAGCAGCAGCTCTCATGACCATGAAACAAGCCTAAGGCAAAACAACCTGAGGCGGAGGCAAAAAAAGTGTCCTTAATTACACCTCTGAACTGCGTGTTGTACGAGATAATAAATGTTCTTGGTTACTTTAAGTGAGTTATATTTGGACACTGTTACCTCTGGTCAAAAGCATCCTAACTGATATTAGCCATACAAGAGAATACTCTAGAGCCAGTAATAGGTTTGCCACAGAATTATTTATGAACCGTAGATTTGCAATTAAGAGAAAAAAAATTACAAAATAGTATATTCCCATTTTTTATTTAAAAAAAAAGTTTATTAATATGGATTCACTTGCCAAGAAAAAGGTTTTAAAAGTAGTTATCTCTGATATAGTTATGTCCGAAGGACAGGAATTTAAATGTTTCCTTATTACATATTCGCATGCCTCAGAGATACCGGGGGTTCAGTTCCAGACTACCACAATGAAGTGAGTCATAATCTTTTTTGCTCGTGGAGGGTCTTGCCTTCCATTTGTAAAAAATGTTAACACCTGTGAAGCACAATAAAGTGAAGCACAATACAGCAAAGTGCATTAAAACAAGGCATGCCTGTACCACTTAAGATTCTGCCACCCTTTTCTATTCCTTCTGTCAATTCAATGAGATTCTGGGAAGAAAGAAAAGGTGAACGTATTCTACTAAGCTATCTTGAACTGGGAATATGCTTTTTTAATAGGAAAAGCTTTTTTTTTTCCAAAGTGTTTTGTGAAATAAAATTTGATAGTATCAGGCATTTACTTTTTGTGAATACAGAATATTACATTTTTCATTTCTCTTTATTACTTATCACATCATGACTTTGTACCATTTCGTATCAGAATTTCTTCTGTGAAGCAAAAACAGTCCCAGAATGAAGGATCTTCGGGGGTCATAGGAACAGCAGATGATATTAAGTCATTATAGGTAAGAATAGTAAACTGCCTCTGGGATGGTTTAGAATCATCTTGAGATGAAGCCTAGAAGGGGGAAAAACAGATTACCTCAGTGTTACACTGCATATTAATCTTATGATCAATTTTATAATTAGAAAAATAAGACCAAATTACATTTCAGTAACACTAAAGTGTTAAAATAGTAGGATTTCTAATTGTTTTTACTCCTTCTATTAGTGTTGCCAATTGACACATTCAGAAAAATACAAAATAACCTGATTGTCACTTTTGTATATCACAATAACCTAAGGTGTTTGTTTAAAATGTGGACTCACTGAGTCACACATCCAAACATTCTACTTCAGCAGAGGAGTTCAAAGGAACCCCAAAATACATAGTAAGAACATGGGTTATTCTGATAGAAAGGAGTACCAGGCAAATTTTTGAGAAATATTTTAAGAGAGTGAATCTGATAAAATTCTCATAACCACAGAGAGGCAAAACTTCTTCAGGAAATGATTCATTCAACATTAAACTTAACCTGTATCTTACACTCTGAGTAGAACCCCGTTCACAACTGAACCCCGCAGAGACCTTCTTTAACATCCTATCCATCCCCGTAAAGGTACTACTTGGATTTTATGTGGTGCTTTAACAAGGTCAGTACCTACTTAATGTGATTTATGTCTCATGGATATGCTGATATGGTTGTTATCTCAATTTTATAGATGGAGAAATTAAGGCTTAGGAAGATCAACCACTTTTGCACAAGCTCACAACACAGGTTTAAATGGTAGTCCTTCTCCCATTATGTCACTGCTACTGGCTAAACAGGCTCTCTCCAGGGAAATACAAAGGAAGTATCATGTGTGCAAATGTTACAAAAAATATAAAGTTCTATGGAAATATAAGGTATTCACAGAGTGTAAAGCCAAGGTAAAATAAGATAGGTAATAAGGACGGGTAACCTTGATCAGAACATCTTCAGGTAACAGGAGTCAATTTTAACACATCATCCCTACTTTTTAAATTTATTTTTTTAACTGTAGAATTTTGGTTAAGAATTTATTTGAGCCTAACTGGATATATGCCAGGAAGTAAGATTCCAAATGCTTCCTCTTTGTTGGTTTTAGACGTTGCAAAAATCTCTTCCCAACTTTCATCATTAACTTTGTCAATAAACTTGTTCTGTACAGAAATCCTTAATTTTGGTATGATCTAATCAGTCCATTTTATTTACAGTTGTGAATGTTTAAAACACTTTTATGAGCGTTTACTTAAGCCAAGCGTACCAGCATGTGCAGGGGGCAGGGGCGGGGTGCTCCCCATGCCGTCCCTTTCTCAGGAAGATAATCTACGAGGCATTTTAATCTTTGCGGATCTCTCTAAGGAACAGACTGAGCTATTTTTCTAGAGATAATGATATATGTATATTGATCACACCACAATTTCTGACATGGATTCTGTAAAAATGATATGCATATAGTTTCAATTATTATAACATTACCAGTATTCCCTAACTACTACTGCAGAATCACAACTATATGCAGGCTGAGTCCTTGACCCTAAGGGTTTTTTTGTTTTTAAATTGTTTCACTTACCAATTAACAACAGAAGTAAAAACAGACTATAATTGAAGAATTGGGGCTGATGTTATACCGCCATAGGATACAAGGCCTCTCACATGTTTGATACTATAACTTTGAGAATAGTTAAGGACAGTACTGTAAAGGGGGGAGGAGTTTAATTTGCCAGGTAATTCCATTACTCACCACTGGTCAACCTGGTACCCTCACATTCAAGATGTTCACTGGGAAACAAACCACAGTTATGATGACTAAGGTAGTGATTTCCCTGAATTTCAACTGAAACTGTGAGTAGTTGGACAGCATTACCAAAGTTTTCCTTTGTAATATTTAAGTATTTGAATGTGAAGCAGGTAACATGCTTCTTATAATTTTCTGTAAAATCTCTGATGATCTTAAGGATTTGATAACAAAAAACATTTCTAAACTTATAATCTAAAAACAAACAAACCCCCCCCTCTAAAACTGATATACACCAAATGATTATTTCTATCAGTCAGGAACAAATTCAGTATTGATTCATGCTTTTAAAATAGAAGTCAGAGAAATTTTAAAATCTTACATCCTGATGTCTAGATCCATCGGGTCTCCTAAGAGCTACTGCAACAAAATGGTGCTCATCTATTTTGCTTTCCTGAAAAATAAAAGATAATACAGATTATTAAATATGTAAACTTAGATATTTAAGTATGTAAACATCTTTAAAATTTCAACCTCTCTCTCTACACACACACACACATATATCCCCCCACTTCCACCAACCACTTCAGAAGTCAAATACACTTTGACCTCTTTAGTCTGAAATATTTCAATATGTATTTCCTAAGTGGAATATTCTCACATAACCAGAGTAGCTAATAACTTTGGTTAATAACACACTGAAATAGTACTTAAATCTGCAATCTGTGTTCTAAATTTTTGAACTAATCCAATGATGTCTTTTACAGCATTTCCCCCACTCTAATGCAGGAGGCAGTTGAGGGTCAAGTGGTGTGTTCAGTTGTTATGTCTTGCTAGCCTTTCTTTTGACATTATTTTAAAATACAAGCCATATTCTCCCCTTTACTTACAGAACACTGCTCACTTGGGGTTTTCCTGCTGTTTCTTAATAATTTATATAATACATACTAAACGAGAGTACTACAAAGATAAAAGTATCCTAACTAGAGGTACATTTAGCCATCTGCCCTCACTGGTGATGTTTAATTTTATATATGCTTAAAATTAACATATAAAATCCGCTTGTAACACCGGTTTATAAACATTTAGTTAACTACACACTATATATAGCCTACGGGAAATCATGATGGAATTTTATAGGTAAAACAAGGAACACGCAACTTTGTATTTTCCCCTATGTGTGAGACTAGAGGAAAGGGCAAGGGAGGAGGCAGGGAGCGGCTTTTAAAAGACAATTGATACTGAAGCTACTACCAGAGAAAAGTATGAATGACTATTAAAAAAAAAAAAGACAAAATTTTCACTAGAAAGCCACTTTACTAACACATTCTTCCATAAGGTATCAGCTGAACTAGGAAACTACAATCAGAAACAGTTACTTATATCCAAATTAACAAAAACTAAAATTCAATATGAATTAAAAAAATACATTTAAAGAGGAAAAATATATAACTAGCAGCAATGTTTCAGAAAATATTTAATACATTATTTTCCCTTTAGCTAAAAACAAGCTCACAATATTATAAACAACCTATTCTTTTTGACACATGGTTGTTCTCCCGTTCTTTACAGTGAATATATTAATAATATAAACATAACATATAGAGGTATTTTGACTATAAATGACTTTTGGAAAACCCCTTAGACCAGCACTCTGCAGTGCCTGTATCTTAGGTGAATATCAGACTGCAATCATGGGCAACGACCAGTTTTCTCATTCGGTGTAAAATGCCAAGTCTATTCTCTCCTTAAAGCTTTAGCTTCCACTTCAGATATGCCATTTTCTTGAATGTTACTAAAAAGACTAAGCAAATGTTTATTAAATCATCTTTATATAATTTTCACTTACAGTGTTCTTTTGAGTCACCAAGGAAATAAATGTCTTTTTTTTTCTCTTAGCATGCAGAATTTTACCATAGATCCTATGTGGCAGTGTCCTTAAGTTCTGCTCAGATGAGGGCAGTGCCCTTCGCCTGCTCCATCACTTACCTGGGTGCCAGGAGACACCATACAGTTGTATACCTGGAGTTAAGGTTGTTACGTATACGCAGCCTCAACCCCTGCAGGCATTCTTTTAATGCTGCCTGTAGAAGTAGGACTTTTTTTCAGCTTAGCTAAATCAGTTCTCACAATATGAAAAAGAGAATGTAAGAGTCTAAAGTAGTTTAGTTATTCACTGGCTATATGCATTAATAAAAACCATAGTCTTACAAGGGATTTGTCCTGTGGCCACCAGGCAACAGTACTTTCTCAAATGGCCTGTTACTTAAATTTAGTCAGCAAGTGCATATGGGGAAAACCTAGCCAACGGGGCTAATAGTGTTTGGTCAGGACTCTGGCTATTTCGGGGAGGAGTATCCACACAGTAGAAGCCCCCCCCCCCATAATAAACAATCAACATTTAAATATATCACGTATCATATATAAATGTATCATACACAGTTCCTTACTTTTGTAACTGGTACAATGAATTTCCAAAACATTCGGGGACATTTAAAGAACTTAATTATTTTCCATGGCTGCCTTCAAATGTGTCCTGATGAATCTCCCTTTCCAGCTCCTGAACAAGCCATTAGGCAAACCCCACATCTCTTCGGTCACTTTGGGCATAAGAAAATCCCATTTCTCTCCTAGAACAAATGCAGAAACTTGCTCCCCCCCACCCCACTTTTCTAATCTTTCTCTTCTACTCTGGTTTCCTTAAGGTAGGTGGAACAAGGAAGGGAATGGGAGGAAGGGGGCACAGAAATGACCAATGCTGTTCAATTCAGTTTTTAGAACTCTGAACAGATGAAATATTCAAAGGCTAGTTTATCTCATGGGGTGGGCATGTGGGGTACTTTCAAAGAACCACTTCCCAAAGCTAGCTCTGCATTCAGACTTCCTGTAATTCCAGCCCTCAGTAACTAACACAGAATAGACTGCCCACCATCTCTTTCTTTTGGAGTTCCTTGGGGTCCTTTCAAGATGCTTCAAGCCCAGGGGCTACCACTTTCCACAGCATCCGTTTGGTCCACAGGAACTCAGACATCTTTACCACCCAAAAAGGTGAGGCCCAGCTGGCCCCGCCATGACTCTGTCCGCCTCACCCTGCTACGAGGCCTACTCCACCATTAAGAATAAAGGATTCCCCCAGAGTTAAATGGCTAAGGCTTAACCTTATAAGTAGTAAAGATAATTTTGTTTACAACTTTTTAAAATTGTACTCCTAAAATATCCTAAATATAATTACTCCTTAATTGATAAAGTTCCTACCTTACTTGGTTTGTTAGCAGTTTTGACACAGATCTCATTTTCAAAATACTTTCTGCCCCTTGGATCCACCAACACTACTCTCTTAGTTCATTTCTAACTATTTTTGATCATTCTTTTTGTCTCTTCCACACCTGCTTTAATTATTACTATTCTCAGGAAGCTGTCTTAGGGCCTCTCTCTTCTAACACACGTAATTTCTCTCTTCTAATACAGCTGCAACTTTAAATCCCAAGGCTTCAACTACCAGGCATATATTCTAATGATTACCCTCTAACCTGGCCCTTCATTCTATTCACCTGACATCTCAAACGCATATCTAACTGGTTCCCTAGTATCCAGTTTTTCAATAGTGGGTCCTATGTAAGTCACAGAATTGATCATAACATCTTTGACATCTTACTTCCTTAATCTCCACCCAGAGAAAACTTGTTCTTAAAATACAAATCTGATCTTATCACTCTCCACTAACACCTGTTAAATTCTTTTCAGAATATTAGTGAATAGTCCCATTTTATCCACTCATCACTAATTCTTTTCTTAAAAAAAGATTTTATTTATTTATTCTTAGAGAGAGGGGAAGGGAGGGAGAAAGAGAGGAATAGAAACATCATTGTGTGGTTGCCTCTTGCAGACCTGGCCTGCAACCCAGGCATGTACCCTGACTGGGAATCAAACCAGTGACCCTTTGGTTCACAGGCCAGCACTCAATCCACTGAGCCACACCAGCCAGGGCAACTTATTACTAATTCTTTATTTTGGGCACCAAACTTCTCTGAAGACAATTCAGGTGATTATTGCAGGAACAACCACATTAATATACAACCTATTTGCTGGGCTCTGGACACCTGACATAAGCTGGGCCAATCACAGTAGACCATTTCCTTGGCTACAATGACTAGTCAGAGGATAAGCACCAGACCCAAGCTAGGCCAGGGAACTTAGGACCAATCTCTGTGGGCTTTTATCCTGTTACATGAGTGGTAGGCAGCCATGCTCCAGCTATACAAACCACAGAAGTTAAGAAAGCTGATGTACAGAATGAGAGACAAAGGTGGTAGAAAACTGAAGCCAGAATACATAGAAACGCAACAGTAAAATATAAAAGAGTTCTGAGTTTCCCAGTCCTTAATTCTAGTTAATTCTGAGGCACTACATGAAACACTCTAGTAGCCTCTATGGTAAAATTTGGCTTAAATGAGTTTATGTTGGATTTCTCTCACTAGCAACTAAAAATTGCTAGTGACAGAAATCAAGTACAGAAAGAGAACAAAGTCTTTAACTGACCCATAATACCGTGCATGAAATTATCAATCCGACCTGGACCACCCTCATCACAACAGTCCAAACGGCATCCTTCGGCTATTTATACACACAAAGCTCTTTCTATTCCAGAGCCTTTTTCTTCCCATTTTACTTAACTCACTATGATTAATCTTTCACGAATCAGCTTAAATGCTGTATGTCCTCATGGTACCCTTGACTTCACCTTCCGAGCACCGGGACTGGATTCCAGTTGTTTTATTTCAATGTCTAGCCTTCTCAAGTCAATCTCACATACATGCACAAAATAAGCAAATCCTTGCAGTTACAGCAATTCTGATAAATTCTTACCTCAAATGCCCATTCTTTTTCTTCTTCTCCATCCAGAAACAAGCGTGTTTCTTTATAAACCTGGCCTATATCCAGGTTTAATGGGGATATGTCAAATTCAAGCCGCTGCAATTCAAATCCTAGTCCAACACCTACGGCTTTTATGAAGCTTTCTTTCAGAGCCTAAGATACAGAAAAACATTTTCTATTAGAACTTTAAGTAGATAAAAATTTTCCATAAAAATCTACAGGCCTAAAATATCAGGATCTTTAACTCAACATTACAATATGGCTATAAGCTATTTTTTTTCACTATAGGAGGAATGAAGACAAACCAGCTGTATGATCTTAAGGGAAATCATCTAAACTCCCTGTACTTCCATTTTCTCATGTGTAACATGCAATAATAGGTCTTTTATAATAATTTAACTAATTTATAAAAGGCTTCAAGTAATGTCTTCTGGCATACAGTAAATTTTATATGTGTTTGTTAAATAAAGCCTACTGTGTATAAGTTTAACACAGAAAACACTTATAGAAAGTGATAAATAAAATGCCTTGTTCTAGCTTCAAAAGTAAATACCTTCTAATTGAGCATTAAATATAAGTGAAATTTTCTTAAATGTCATGATAATATAATAATGTATACATAAAAATCATGAAGTTTCCAAGTAATGACCTATTTAACTTCAAACAGTGTATGAACTACCAGGTAACCAAAACTTTTTTGCTCCCATGTTTTGGAAAGATAATAAAATCATCCCAAGCATTTACTCTCAAAATTAGAAAGAAATTATACCCAATTCCTATAAAACATATCCAGCTGAGTCCATTCATCCTTAAAGCTTCTGATTGTTTCCCATTCTTTGTTGGTAAACTTTCTTTTCATAATATGAAAGAATTCTGAAATTGAACCACGACCTGTCAATTAAGGAAACAGAGAATTAAAAAGAGCTGTTCTATTACCAAGTCTGTTAAAGACAGCACACAAGAGAGAACTGCAGGCCAAGCTCACTTTTAAACAGTCACAATAATCTTCAACAAAATATTGGCAAATCAAATTAAGCTGGGAATTAAAAGAATAACATACAATGACGAGCCGGGGTTAGCTCAGGAAAAAGATAGGTCAACAGGAATAGTGAAATCCCATGAATTACTAAATATTTAAGGAGAAAAACAATATGGTTATATCAATAGATGCCCTTCCAAATTGGTAAAATTTAGCAGCCAAATCTGGCCAAATCTGTTACAAATTTTAGTTAAGAGGAAATTCCTATATATGACACAAAATCATAAATCCTTAAGAACTCTTAGGGCAATTCTATCCTAATTGGATCTATCCTAATTGGATCTATCCTAATTGGATAGATTAAAATTTTACTTTGCTATATAACAACAAAAAAAAGGGAACAATTTCTTTATTATAATTTCTTGGAAATGGGCAGAAGGTTGAAAAGTGTTCTTTTTATTGAAAGTTATCACAATGAATGGAAAATATACTTACTTCCTTCAAAATAATTAATGTTTTCTAATATGACTTCTCCAAATAAAATAGATTTCAATTTCTATTCTTTTGGGGATACTATAAAATAGGCGCATTAAAAAAAAAAATCTGAAGTCTATCCCTAACTCCATTGTTTCACAAAAAAATATTATATAGTATTCTAAAAATAAATGACAAAAAGCACAGAACTCAAAGGACCTGATTCCCAGAGTTAAGGGCTAAAACACAAATTAAAATATAGACAATGCCTTTTACATTTTCCAAAATATTATAATATGTGTTTGTCTCTTTTTACTATTATAAGGCAGGAACTTTCCATCATCATCCATTTATTCTACAGGCACGCAGACACGTACAACTATTACACAAACAGGTACTGAACTAATGATTAAAACAAATCAGTCATGGCTCTTGCTCTCACACATCCAGCTTAACGGGCCTAGCGGAAAGCCTGGCCCAAGGTACGTGAACACTCCATGAATAACTGAATGTTAACTATTACCTATAAAGTTATTTCCTAAATGTTTTACCGCCCCATTCTTTTCCAGAAAACCTCTTGACGAGAGTCCCTCTGCAGATTCTGTTCATGTAGCTTGCCTATTCTAACTCCAACTCCCATTTCTAAAATACCTAGCTCCAAAATCTGACATTCTTAACTACGACTCTAAAAAGGACACCTGCCAACATAGCGTGTCTGGAAAAAAGATGTCAAATCTCCCTACTCAATGCCTAACTGGCATTTAATCACTAACTTCCCCATGAGAATTCAGTAATTAGCACTCCTGTTATAATTGTCATAATTGTCTAAAAATGCCTAAGTGTTAGATGTTGGAAGTATCATGATGAGCAAAACCAACATGAACCTTATTTCATTGGGAGTTTATAGCTTCTCCTTTAAGCAGTGACTTTCAATCTTTTTAATCTCATGGCACACATTAAGTAATTACTAAAATTCTACAGCAAACCAAAAAATACATTTTTTGTCGATCAGACAAAAAAAACAGGCATAATTTTGATTCATTCACACCAAGGGGAAGAAGTCAGTGCCCCTGACTAAACAGTCAGGTATTGCATGTTCTAAAAATTCCTGTGCCACACCGGTTGAAAATCACTGTCCTACAGTAAAGAAGTAGCTTTCCCATAGTTATCTCAAGGGTAGAAAATATTAAGAGCCAGCTCCGCCCCAAATTAAGACTGCCCCACCATCTCCATTTCTAAATAGTCAAAAGTCTCCTCTTGTTTAGCCAGGAAATATGTCCAACAACCCTACAATAATACATGGTCCTTCAGTTCAAGACAAAGGTCCTCATTTATTTTCAAGTTCATTAGACTCATTTAACCACCTGTTGTCTCCTTAGTCCTCTCCTCTTCAAGCATGACATTACAATCCATTTTATGAATTCAATTAATGTCTACTGTTTGTTATTGTTAAACCGATTATTTCCTAAAAGTAGCCCAGCAAAGCTATAAAGTCATTTCATGCAACAGAATCGAAATATTAAATTGTGATTTTAAGAGTCCCACAGCTATGAATCCCTTTGATAGTCTGGTGCTTATTCCTTAAGGCCCTTAATAAGAACTATCTTGTTAAAACGCAGCATCACTAGTACACTCTGACTTGACAAATTACACACTGGAGAAAGTAAAGCAAGCAACCTTGCGTAGAGATGAAAGCACACCTGAAGACGTTAAATAATGGAAGCGCTGTGGTTCTATATCTTGAACTACAGCCTCCTGAATAGATTCCGGCACAAACAGTGTGAATAACAACAACGGGAAGAGCTACCTTGGACTTGGAAGACAGGAGCACATAATTTGAGTGGAACTGTAGTTTAACACAATACTATCCAAAAAGCCTGAAACTTAAAAAGATATGCTTGTTGTCATCTACAGAGCCAATTTATTTGTTGGTTTCTTGAAGTGATAATTTCATAACCCTCTGATTTTTAACTAAATATAACAGGGCAATCAAGGAAAAAAATTAAATATGCATGCTAATAAAAAAACTGATTAACATAAAAAGCAATCTAGCACAATCACTGGAAAGCAATCACATAACTGATTATGTGCAGCTAAAAGTATCTGATACGAGTGCATTTTCATATGCTTTTCAGAGCATCTTATTTATTTTACAAAGTAAGAGATTTGACAGCAACAGAAAAAGATGATTTTGTAAATATTCAGCCAAAGCACGACAGCACCACGTTGTGGCATTACAGTGGAAATACACAGTGGGTGAGATTTAAGTCTTTGTTTATCTGGGAAATTGGAATTAAAAACTATCAGTAGGAAAACCAAATAGTACATTGTCCTTCAAACTATCTGACACCAGCATGATTATTGGATATATAAGTTGGCAAAACCGCCTATAATACCATCACATATTCATATCTATTACAATCATTTTAATCATTCTATTATTACACATGAAAAAACTTAAGTATACGCACAGAACAGACAAAATGACTGAAAATTTATATAGAACCATTAGCCAAATTTTAAAAAGTAGATCCCTCATTTTACAGCTTAATCTTTAGGGAAAGCGATGTTAGACAGTAACTGAATGTTCATAGTAATCAACTAATCAAGGTCATACACCAACTGGAACCATATTTAATATATAGTAGTAACCTAAATAATCAAATAATTTGTAGTTAATATTCCTAGGTGCTATTGCAAGCCTATGGGGGGGAAAATTCTACAAGTACCAGAACCTCAAGACCAACCAACATCAATCTCTTTCCAAAATAATACATCAGCATCTCAGTTAAAGTCTGCCACTCTTCTTCCATCTGTTTGCTTCGAGTAATGAAATTTAGCTTTGGATAATGAACTGTACCAGAAATTCTAGTAGTTTCACTCACTAAATACTGAATTACTTGCAATCTTGCTTCCATGGGATGTGACAGTCTTCTAAAATTCAGTTAGTATGCACACAGTAATGCTTGACTTACCAGCTCACTTGTCTGGTAATTTATCCAGATACAAACCCAGAATTAAGAAAAAAAAAAGTCTGAGCTGCTAAAAAGGGTTTCACACACTACCACAAAGCATGTGGTATGGTAACAAAAGGGCTCTTTAAGCCCTCCATATAAGTAGCTCATCACAGAAAAAAACACGACCTGGGCTTGAAACTCTCCCCGACTGAAGCAGTCCTAAGTTGCAGTTGCTTTTAGTATTTTTATTTAAACGTGCATTTATCAACACCTACATGTATCAACACATACAGGCAAGAAAAGGGCCTACAGCGTTAGGGCTACCTGGCTGCAAATGTGTTCTTTCAAGTCAAGGGAAGGACTGTGAAAGCAGGGTCAAGGGGCAAAAGGTGGGTCAGAGCCAGAGGACAGAGCAGGGGGCCACAAAAGATTAACTTCAGGCCTTGACACTTCATGTAATTTGCTCTGTGGGCTTCTGAACTTTGTTGGGAGCCTTTTTCCTTGCAACCTCTCCCTTTTAAAACACAATGCCAATCCCATGCCTGCCCCACCAATGTACTTGAGAAGCAGGTGATGTGTCCGCTCATTCTACAGGTTCACTAATGGAAGAGGAATTTTGTCCCATATTGCATCATACCCAGAGTCTCACCCATACCTGATTTAAATGATTCAGATAATGAGTTCTGGAACTTTTTGAGTTGATATTTAGATGAGACCTAGGTTTTAAAGTTAATGCTATAGTTTAAGACTTAAGGAGGCTGGAATGGGGTAAATTTATTTTGTATGTAAGGATATAAATTTGGCAGGGTCACAGGAAACAATGTAGTGGGTTGAATAATGTCGCCCAGAATTCATGCCCATCCAGAAGCTCCAACTGTGATCATATTTGGAAATAGCTTTTTTTTGGCAGGTGTAATCAAGTCACATTAGATGAGGGTGGCCCTATTATTCAATGACTGATACGCTTGTAAGAAAAAATATTTAGACACATTTAGAACCTATGGGGAAAAGGTCACGTGAAGATGAAGGTGGAAAATGAAGTGAGAAAGGCCCAAGGCAAGGAATGACAGGGACTGCCAGGAAACGAAGCAGAGGTCAAGGAGTCTCCCCAGAACCCTCAGAGGCACATGCCCCTGGCAACACTTTCACTAACTTGCGGCCTCCGCAACAGTCAGACAATAAATGTCTGTGTTTTAAGACACGAGTCAGTGGTACTTTGTTAGGAGTCCCAGGACACCAGCACACATGAATATAATTTAACTTAAAATACACAAATACACTTAAACACTCTTAAGAGCTTTAGTGTTATGGACTAGAGTCAAATGTTCAAATCCCGGGCTCCATCATTTCTTTACTATTATTTATTTAACATCGCTCTGGCTATTTCCTAAAGCTAGTAAGGACAAAGAGTTGGGCATATTAGGGAATAAACATGTGAAGTGCCCAGAACCATCAAGTACTTAATGTCAGCTCTCAGGCTGTCGGGGTAGTTGTTTTATAAATCCTCTTTTGTGAGCTGTTTTATCAAGTCCTCGGTCCATCCACCAAGTCAGTCTTGAGTCGTTCTCCTTTCAATACTCACATGCACTTTATATATTAACGTTCACCTTTGTCTGTCATATTTGCCACAAATACACTGCATGGTTTGTGAGAGAAAAGATAAAATATGAAATCAACCACATCTGCTGACTTTGTGTTATTTTGCCCTTTTGAGTGTAAAATGCATCCTTTTTTAGTAAGTCTGACCAAATATACATTTCTACTGTGTTGTAGTAATTGTTTTTAAAACCTAACTCTAACTACCGGTATGTTGTTACATAGAGTGAGACAAGGATCTAACGGCGTTACGATTATTTCACCTGTAAAAAGTGTTGGTTGGTTACAATCACTTTCTGCCGGCTCTGTAACTAATATAACGCTGCTCACACATGAGTGTGTCTAACAATCACCCGGAAGATGGCTTACACACTGAACCATTAGTTGCATCTCAGAAATTCTGTTCAGAAGGTCTGTGGTTTCAAAATGTCTAAGTTTTTAATAAACATCCTGGGCGATTTTAGTATTTTGACTACCATTCTGTTATACGTACAGAAACAACATTCTGTGCATATAACAGCAACAACGACCACAACAAACTTAGAGGTGACATTTATCAAGTACTTAAGAATCCATGTACTTTGTATGTTTTTTCCTATCTACCCGATTCTGATGGTGGTAGAATTGTTTAGTTTCAGGATGTAAAATACACAATATACACATACACGCAAATTCTAGAGGAATGAGACAAACATAAAAAGATACAATTTTAGAATAAAATACAGGAGACTCTATAACCTACAACTGGGAGTAAATCTTTTACCAATTTAATTATTTTTTTTTCCCAACCAAGATGAATTCAGAATGTATCAAGGAAAAGATAAGTATATTTAATTAATAAATTTCATATAGCAAAAAATAAAACCAAATTCAAAAGATAATATATAGATACTGGGCTCTAACTCTTAACCCTCCTAGTTGTCTATTTTTCTGCTAATATCACACTATTGTTTATAAGGTCTAATATTTCTTCTTAGACATCAGTTCCTCCATAAAAACTAAATAAATTTCACTGAGTTCCACAGAATTTTCCCCAGATTTTATACTTGCAAATCCTTAAACATTATCAATACAGCCTAGTATTAAGAGACCATATATTGTAGAGCTCGGTGCCTAAATATCTGGGTTTTGTAGTATGGGTTCAAATCCATGACCTTTTCCTGTTTAAGTCACCTTGAGCAAGTGTCTTAATCTATTCTATAAAACAGTACAGGTGGCCCTCAAACAACGGGGGTTTGTACAACAAAAGTCCCCTCACAGGTGTATTTTCTGCTATACACTCGGTCCTCTCTATCCCAGTGTCTCAGATCTGTGGATTCAACCAACTGCAGCCAGAATTTTTGATCCAAGGCTGGAAAACCATGGATGCAGGGGGCAGACTATATGCACTGCTCCATGCCATCCTATATAATGGACTTGGGCACCTGCAGATTCTGGTATCTGCAAGGGTTCTTGATACCAGTGCCCCTAGATACCGATGGGTGACTATAGCTAAGTTCTGGGGAGAGTCTAAAGTTATACAGATTTCCAGCTGCACAGGAGGTTGGTGTTCCTGAGCCCTGTGTTGTTCATGGGTCAAACGTCTATCCTCAACTTAAGTGGATAAAACAAGAAAATGCACACAAGGCGCTACCCAATAAATACTAGTTCTATGTTACGACCCCACTCAAAATCCATTCAGTAACTGAGAACAAGGAATACTCCCTGCCAGTGAACACCTGGTTTTTCAGTAAGAAGTTCAGACTACAAAGGGAAGTGCCGACTTACTGACTTATTTAAGCTGCTTAGGGGCTCTAAAACTCCTAGCTTAAAAAAAAAGCAAGCTTTAGAACATCATGCAAAATGCTTTAACTAGCACATTCTGCAAAATGCGGATCTAGAAGAATATTGATCAGCCTAGATAGAAATGATGGTGAAACAGATTACAGCAGATACAAAGGTAAAAACTGAGTCTGAGCTGGATGGCAGTGGAGAAGAGAAAAAGCTCAGGAGATAAATGGAGAGTGAGGAAGAAGACTCAAAGGAAGAACTATTTTTTATCATAACTCACTGATGAGAAAAGTTTATATTCAAACTAGTATCTGACATGAATACCATTTTTTAATTGTGGTCATGTACCTATCTTTTTCATTTTTCAACAAACTTAGTATTTTCAGCAAAATTGAGAACTCCTATCATTTGTACATTTAGTACATACTGAACCCCTGCTATATGCTAGACCCTTTTAAGTACTAGGTACACTGTGGCCAGAACAAAACAAGCATGGCTCCTGAACTTACCTAATGAGGGAAAAGGATCAAGTCAGTCACAGTTCCAAATGAGAAGGACCACAGAGGAAAAGAAGATCAAGTGGTCAGCAAATGGCGAGGTAATGAGAATCAAATAAGGTCATGTTAAACAGACTGGATTGTATTAAAAAGCAACCTAATACTTTTATGAAAACTGCTGCAGGGTTTTGTTTTGTTTTTTTTTTTATTTTAAAGACCACTTCAACTCTGTAATACCTGGGTGAGTACAAAAGTAAAAAAGGGGAATCGATTAGGAAGCCGTTGTAACAGTACAGGGGATGGATGGTACAGTGGAAGGAGACAAGAAACAGGCCCTACCACATTCCCAGCTATCACACAATACCATCACTTACTTTGTACTTACTGAGCTTAATTTACATAACAGTTGTTCTAGAAAACAGTTCTATGATAGTTGTTTCAAAGCTATTAAATTAGTATTAAATCTCAAAATATTGAGTCTTTTGTGCTGCCAATTAATACTCAGCAAAGTTTATAATAAAAATGTAAAACTGAAAATGTAAAGCCACAGGGGAAAAAAATTCTTGGTCATTTCCCAAATTTAAACCATAGTTTTTATATTGTATCTATCTTGCCTTGTTTTATAGACATGATACATAAATAATGGGAGATAAAAATTAAAAAACAACTAAAATTTCCTAATTGGGCATCACAGTGATGATCTACAAAACACCTTTCCCCCAGGCTTACGAATGTACTGCACTGCCAGTTTATTTACACCAGGATCCCCAATATCCTCCAATTGCTCTTCTCTAGACATTCATTAAACAAATATTTATTGAGTCCCAACTATGCACCACTTTTAAAATAAGGTTCCTTTCGCCATTAAGCAAAGACTAAAGTGGTGGTTGCACTAATCTCCTTAATCGTGGACATCTGGCTAGAAGGAACCCAATGCTTTCTAGCTCCATTACTGTATTTTTACCAGCCCTGCCATAGTAGCAATGAGAACTGGGAGGGAAAGTGGAACCTAGCAGAAATGGATAAAGTGACAAGAAGGAAAAACTCCACAAGTTCCAATATAATGTCTACCTGCAGACAAAATGGGAATATAAAACTGAGTCTTTCAATATACAAATGATGCCTGCAAAGACTGACTCTTCAGAGTTGACAATCTAATAATAATGTTCAGTATAAAGTACAGTATACTTTGCTGCTCTCCTAAGTTTTACCTCCATCATTTCATAACTTTTAAAAACACCCTTGCTCAATTTCCTCAGTCTGATAAGCAGAGCAATTCAAATATCTCCAGAAATAAACCAGTGTCTACTTGCCACCTCACTGAGAAATGATATCCATTCATACTTCAGAAATTATTGAGACAATAACAATAGTGATGACCAGAAAATATCTCTTGCCCCATGTTTTACTGGATATATCACAGCTTTTTGGCAATGAACCAATCAAATAATGAGAAAAGGCCTGGATACTATGATTAGTCAATTTATGCTCAATTATCTTTCTATCATTTACTGTAAGTTTCAATTAGTAATTACTTGTTTATTTAGTACAGACCAAAGCTAACACTGTCCACCAAGGCAACAGGTAATAAAATCTATGTCTTACAGTAAGTCATAATTTCCTGGTGGATATCAACCTGATGAATCAACCTTTACTGTGTAATTATGCTGACTAAGGAGCAATGGCCTCTGATAATTTCCGATTTTAGGAAAAGTTCATGTAAGCACAGCAGAAAACTATGAAAGCTTATGGGCTCATTCTAACGTGCATTCTGAATCCTCCACTGCAGTGGTTCTTTCAGAATAAGCCTTCTATATGACATTGCTGAAAACCAGATCCTCTCCTGAGAAAAATGTACACAAAATATAGCAAATAATTTCAGTAGATTAAGATAACTTGATGCTTTTCCAGGGACTCAGGTAAGGAATCCATTATGACTTGTACATTCTCCCTGTGAGCAAAGTTAAGAATAGGGTTGTAACAGAAAAGTTTTATAAGCAAGTCAGAAAAGCAAGTAGCTGGTGGACCCCAACCAGCGTAGCTCAACTGGTTGGGTGCTGTCGCACAAACTGAAAAGCCGTCAGTTCATTTCCGGGTCAGGACACACGCCTGGGTTGCTGGTTCAGTCCCCAGCTAGGTGTACCCAATGCAGCCAATTGATGTTTTCCTCTCACATCACCGTTTCTTTCGTTCTTTTTCCCCCAGTCTTAAAAAAAAGTCAAAAAGAAATAAAGAAAAAGTAGCTGGTGGGAAAATTCAAAGTACAGACACTGACAGCAAAAATGAGAGATGAGATTCACAGCCATACTCCGAAGCCTTGCTGTGTGTGTATATATATAGGTTTGTGTGTGTACACATAGGTTTGTGTGTGTATATATAGGTTTGTGTGTATATACACACATATACACATATGCACAGAGTATTCATTCATTCGTTTGACAGATAATTATTGGGAACTACGTAGCGAACATAGTTCTGCTCTCTAAGGAAGAGAGTAATGGCAATCAATCATCCTGATAAATAATCATAAACAGATTATGGTACCAGACTGCAGGAGAGACATTTTATGAGGGTCTACAACAAAAGACCCTAGTTTAGATTAAAGGTTCACAAAGGCTTCCCTAAAGAAAGAATGAGGTGAAAGGTAACCAGTAAATAAGTTACCCATGCAGAAGTTGGGGCGGGGGGTGACATTAATACAAATCTTCCACACACAGGAAATCATAAGCAAAGATCCTGAAGTTGCATTATGAAATGAGGAAAATGCCTCTCTTATTAACTGCTTTCTTCCTGGACTGTTACTTATCCTTTGATAAAAATAATAGTATATCCATTTCAGGGTTGGGACAAATAAATTGAAGAATACACGCAAAGCACTAAGTAAAATGCCTCGGCATACAGTAAGAGCTTGGTAAATACAGTATTAGTGATGATGAAAATTACAGTTAAGAGAACCTGTGTTCCAGTAAAATTCTCTGGGCATACTCAACCCCAAAACAGATGTTAGCAGTTCCCACAGCCACCAATTACAAATTTCTAAGGTGAAATATAAGCACTTACATATTTTAATAATTGCTTGCTCTTCATTTTTACTTATATAAATAAGGCTGCTTATTGGTGTGAAGCTACAAGGAGTTCTAGATATGGCATATTTGTTATCTTTCTCTAAAAACTACAATATACTTTGTCATTGAGATAATTTACTGATGAATTTTGGGAAATACTTAAGTGAAACAAAGTTTTTACAATATAATTACTATGATTTTGAATAGAATGCCACTCAAAATCTCCTGGAGTCCAGTTTGGTCCAGTTTATTATTAAATAAATGAGACAAACAGAACTATAGAAAAACTGTTCTTTACAAATTTAAGTCTTCTAAAAGTCTCAAATTTAGTCTTATTTAACAAGCTGAAGAGTAATTCAGAAAAAAAATCTTTACATTTCACTTTGTCTCTGACAAAGCATTATATGACTCCTCAGTAATAAAGAATCTATCCTTTATGTAGAAGTCTGTTAATATTCACAGAAATATACCTCTCTCAGATATACCACCTTTTTTTTTTTTTTTTTTTTATTTTTAGAGAGGGGGAAGGGAGGAAGAAAGAGAGGGAGAGAAACAGCAATGTGTGGTTGCCTCTCACATGGCCCTCACGGGGACCTGGCCCACAACCCAGGCATGTGCCCTGACTGGGAATCGAACCGGGACCGCTTGGTTCCCAGCCCGCGCTCAATCCACTGAGCTACACCAGCCAGGGCCAGATATACCACCTTTGAATACTGAGCATATTTTTCCTAAAACTTTATCTACATTTCCTGGCCTGAGATTACTCAATAAATAGGTATGAATGGAGACAAGGGGAAACCTAACCCTGTCCTACCAGGAACGCAACATTACCTGGAAAACTAGTTTTCATTATATCAATTCCAACTTGTAGCTCAGGTTCAGCAGCAAGTACAGCATAGTCCCCTTGATGAGAGATGTTAAAGTTGAAATTGGGGTAAGGATTTGATGAGTCTTTTGCAAGAACTGGTTTTCCTTTTGCGGTTCTTTGCAAACGAATATTATTCCAAGGGATATTCAATTTCTCTGCAATTAATTTCCTTATCATGAGACGACCAGCCTGTTAAATAAATAAAACATAAACATTCACTATATACATGTACCCTGCCTGTAACATACAGGGTCAATTTTTGTGGTTTTTAAAATATTTTTTAAAGTTTCAGAAAGTACACTGCATCAAGATTTAAGCAATGCTTAAGGTAGAAGTTAATCTCTCCTTAGCAATTTCCTCACCTAAACAGGCAATCAATGTTAATAAGTAGGCTTCCTTCCAGTCTTTTCTCTAAGTGTCTAAATATATGCTCATGTACATATGACTTTGCTATCTTCATATGAGACCGTATTATGTATTGTATTCTACCATGTATAACCTTTTCGACTTGGGGATTATTTCATGTCTGTACATAACTGCCTGGTCTGTGCACTATTAGTTGCAGCACAGTATTATATTTCATAGTATCAAGGAAGTTTAAAAGGATTGGCTCTAGTTTTGTTATTACAAAAAATTCCCTAGTGAGTAATCTTGTACTTACATCTTTGTGCACATGTGCAAGCATTCCTAGGTCCTACATATCAGCAATTTTCAACCCATGTGCTGCCAAGAATTTTTAAAACATGCAATACCTGACTAGTTAGGGGCACTGACCTCTTTTCCCTTAGAATGTCAAATAAAAAAATGACAACAGCCAACACAATAGCTGTTGGTGTGAATGAGTCAAAATTTTACTTTTTTTTTTTTTTGGTTATATCAGCATAAAACATTTTTTGGTGTGAGGCAGAATTTTAGTAATTAGTTTATGTATGCTGAGATGAAAAAGGTTAAAAATCACTGCTATATACTCATCACTGTTTCAACAATTAGCTATGCATGATCTATTTTTTTTTCCCACATGTCTCCCTACCCACGCCCTCCCACCTCCACCTAATAATTAGGAAAGATATTACTAAAATCACACAAAAATAACCAAAAATACTATGGGTATAACAAAGTATATAGTTTGTAAAGTATCTTTCAAGTTTTTTTTCCTTCAATTCTAACACTTTTAGAAACTGCAACACTATAAAATATTCACCAATATGTCTTAAAAAAATGAATTAGCTCAAATTTCAAATGAAAGGAGTCTCAGTATAGGGACAACTTCAAGGAATAAGTGTTTTTTGGAATGATAGTAAATTACAGGCTGTTTCAAACAGCATTACAGAAAAGTAATTTTGAAATCCAACTTTCCATTTGTTGCTTAAAAATATGCAACAAACGCATAACTAAAATAAATAATTCTACTTATTGTTTCCCTCGCTATGTAGCCAGGAAACTACACCGGGGAGCGCACTGTCCATGGGCTTCAGTTTCTTTGGTAAAAGGAGGCTGGTCTACGCCTCTTCCAGTTCCACAGCGTGCACGCATTAACGAAATAACGAAACTGGAGGGCAACCGAGTCCAGGGCTTGTGCTGCCTGTCACCACTCAGCCAAACAGCAGAGACAGGGATTGGATTCAAATTACGCTTTTATTAATACCAAAAGCTAGCAGTCTGAGAAAGTGGCGGGTTAAAACCCTAACACCCACCTCACCTTGAGCTTTCAGAATCAAGTTTATATAGGGGAAAGGTGGAAATTTGAGAGGGGGAAATTCCTGCTGTTTCTCTAGAGAGGAGAAGCTGAAAGGGAAGCCCCCAGGTCCTTCCCAAGCTGGCTCCTTTGTTCCAGTGTTCTCGGGCTGTAAACTGCTCAAATTGTTTGGCCTTGTTTAATTTTCTTTTCTCAGTTTCCTCACTCCACTTCCCCAAGAATTTTCCTAGCTTCTTACTATCCTGCCTCAGTCACACCATCAATATTTTTGGGAACCTATCACCTGCAGGGTACCCTTGCAGAGTGGTGGGCTATTTAACTGGCAGACTAAGTATGTGCTACGGACCCACGCGCAAAAAAAAAAAAAAAAAAAAGGATAAAAATACAAAAAAACACTCATGGAGAGGAGAACCCCAACTATTTCGTAGGCCTTCCCTACACCTATTTCATGGTTTGGTAGGGTCTCTATTCCAATTACAACGTGGGAGGAGCTAATTTTTGCTCCGGAGTCAGGCCTCCAAAACGACTACAAAGGCCGTAGAGACCAGGCCACGCAGATTCGGCAGCACCGACCAGTCTAGCCCCGCGCCCGCCCCAAGGAGGCTAGAACGCGGGCGTCGACGCAAGGACGCGAGGGGGTGTCCACAGCCCGGCCCCCCCTCTCCCCAAATCTGCACCCTCTGCTCAAAATACCAGACACAAGTAGTACCATGGCTGCCTTAGCGTCCCGGGCAAAGACGAACTGGCCAATGCGCTCCTTCTCCTCAGGCTGGATCGATCGAACAGCCAGCAGCCATTCGGCTCGGCTCGGCAGCCAAGTGCCGCACGAAAAGGCCCAGCGCACGCCCTCCATTGCTGAAACCAAGCAGGACCGCCTAGCCTGGAGAAGCATACACCGAAAACCAACCGCGCCGCCACCGGGGCTTGATAGCGCGGTCGCTGAAGGGGCTCCACCCCTTCCTACCCAGCGTCTGTGCGGAGAGGGCGGAGCATCGCGTACGCTCCGGGGCACGTTCGCGTGACGACCCCTCACATCCCCGCCCCCTACACCGCTGCCTCCTCCTCCAGGAGGAAGCGGCTGGGGCGGGGAACGGAGACGCGCCTCTGCGCTCTGCGGCAACGTGCAACGTCACGTGGGGCGGTGCTTCGGCGGCGTGAGAAAGGAGGGACCAAGACCCAGATCGGGTAGTTATTGCCACTTACGCTGGGGAAAGAGCTAACGGGACAGAGGTGCAAGCCAATCGTAATCGGTCTTCTGGAGGCAGAGAGACTGGGGTGGAGACTTCGGATATTGCGGTTGCAGGTGCGTGATCTCGGGGGTCTCAGGGAGGAGTGGGATGATAGCATCCTAATCTTGGAAGTTAGGATCGGCCCCTGAGACACACAGAAGAGAGGATTCCGTGCCACTCCTTCGTGTTCGGGATGGGAGAGGTTTCCGCGTCTGAGAAGGGACTGCATGGTGCCGGTTGGAGTTGTGCTTTGCGTAGGCTCGAGTTGACTTTCTTTCCCCCCACCCCAACCCCTTAGGTCAAACCCCTCTGTTCACTTTCATATATCCCTGGCTGCTGCCCACCCTACATCCCGCTTTCCAAGATTGGGGCCGAGACGCTGCCTCCAGTGCGGGGCGCGTGCCCCGCCTGAAGCAAAGGTTTTGCCCGCGAGCCCCTGGGCTAATGCTGATCCTTTGTTCTCACCACCAAGTGACTCAGGTGCTGTTTTGCGATCGCCAAGCCTGGACCAAAACCCTCGGAAGAAAACTGAGGATTCTGTTGTTGAGACACCAGTGGTTCCACCATATCACAGGTCCTTGCTCTAAAAGTGGCAGAACCAAGTTAAATAACTTCAGCAGCCCTTCAGAATCACTCTGTACCTTTGCTGTTATTTTTATTGATGTCTCTGTTTCCACAGTTCTTCCACTGTAGACTGTAGGTGACTTTTATAAAAGCCGTAGTGATCAAAGCCCGTTCAGGTTTTGGTCCAGGGAAAAGTTGATCTCTGCAGATGAATGTAGCTGCTTAACTTTGTGGTAGATTAAATGCTACATTCACTGTGGGAATCAGATTCTTTTCTTTCTTTGGCTGCCAAGGAATTTCAATTAAAGGCCAGCATTAGTAATTAAAAGTTACCTGTGGATTATCTTCATGCTCTTTAACATGGGTTCTATAGTGTTTTTATCTATACTCGTTTCCATTAGCTTTTTGTGATAGCATGACTCCCTTTAATCCTCTGCAGGAAAATGGGATTTTGAAAACACACTACACAAATCCACAAAGGCCAAAGGCTGTAAAATGAATTACTGGCTTGGTACATTAGTTTAGTTAATGGTATAAAAGTCTGTGTTAGGTGCTATATTTAAGGTCTACTCATCACCTACAGAGTTTACAATCCAGCAAAGCAGATAAAATGTACAAAAAAGCTACATAAGAATAAATGTAAAGATATGTGAAGAATAAGGTATCTACTAACGCTCCTTTCAGTAGGATGCAAGACAGGAACTTCGTTGTGGTGGGTTGAGATAACTGGAGGTGGAGTTAATGTAGACTTCTTTAAAGTAGTTTTCTGCGTTAGGGAGTAGAAAATGGGATGATAGCTAGAGGGGAATAAAAGGTCAAAGGATATATTTTTGTTTGATGTTCATTTAAAGATGGGAGATACTAAATTTGTGCACTGATGGAAAATGTCCAGTAGAGTGGGTGAAATTGTTGATGTAAGCAGAGAGAGTAGTTTTATGTGTGTGTGTATCTGTGTTCACCACTCTAAATTGTATTCCAGAGTGGAGGACCATGCCTTTATTGTTTTTGGCTGTATGCCCAGTATCTGAAATAGTGCTTGCCACAGTAATAGCTACTCTATAACCTTTCTAATATTTGTTGACTAAATGAATGACTTGGACTCTGTTTCTCTTACCTTCTCTTAAGAACAAACATCAGATACTTAAAAATATAAAAAAAGATCATATCACTGTTCAAAATCTCCTGTGGTCCCAATTGCACTTAAAATAAAATTCCAGGTTCTTGTGGCCCCTGGGATCCTGCATGAGGCATTACTGGCCTCCTGCAGCCCTGTCTCACCAGCATCCTTGCTTGCTCTTACTAACTCCATTTCAGCAACGATAGCCTTCTTTCATTTCCTTAAAATGAAGGACCCTTTCTCTCTTTCGGGCTTTATGTGTGATTTTGTTCAGCAACCCCTTACCTTCTCATCAGTCAGGTGTCAATTTAAATGGCACTTTTTCAGAAAGCCTTTCTCTCCCTAATGTAATGGATGAGAACAAGGACTTGGGAGCCAGACTGTCTGGGTTTACATCCCAGCTCACTACTTATTTGCTATGTGACCTCAAGTAAATTAGTTAAATTCTCAAAGTCTCCTTTTCCTTGTGTATAAAATTGAGAACAATAGTAGTATCTATTTTACATAGTTGTTTTGAAGATTTAAAGAGTGTATAAAGCATGCAGCACAGAGCCGTGACACTATGTAAGTGGTCACTGTTACCATTGTTATTATCTGAATTAGTACATCTCCCCAGCGTAGTTCATTTTTATTTCCATTTCCCAGTTGTTTCTTCATAGTACTTAGAACAATTTATAATTTGTCAGTCTTGTAAATACTAAACACTAAGAAAGCAGGGATCATATCTGATTTATTCTCCATGCTATCTCTAGTGCCTAATTCAATACCTGGCATATAGTTAGCACTCTATAAGAAATGTTAGAATAGGCCAGAAATCATGCTCTATATTGAAACATCAGTTGCCAAATTAATGTTATTGGAAGACCCAATGAAATCGAAGCCCAAATTAGTCACAGCATAGCTTTAGTTTTAACATTTTACTTCTATGAAGTGGCAGTTGCATTTTTGTCATTATTTCAAAGGCTTGGTTCTTAGGCTTGATTATTGTACTTTTATTGATTCAATTCTGTAAGTCAAATTTTAATAAAAGACTAAAAAGAACAAGAAAATAGTAGTTTTGAAAACTGATTCAATGTTTTGAAGTAGGAGGTGAGATGAAGCTGAGATGCAATCTTACAAAATAAATATACCATGGCCCCTGGCTGGTATATCTCAGTGGATTGCGCGAGGGCTGTGAAACAAAGCGGTTGTTGGTTCCATTCCCAGTCAGGGCACAAGCCTGGGTTGCCGGCCAGGTCCCCAGCAGGGGGCGTGTGAGAGGCAACCACACATTGATGTTTCTCTCCCTCTCTTTCTCCCTTCCCCTGTCTAAAAATAAATAAAATCTTTAAAATATATATATATATATACACCATGGTTTTATGTGCTACTGAGAAAGAAAAATGCCATTTTAACTATGACAACATTTTATCACTTTTAATATTTCATACTTATGGAAAGACCTTTTAAGATAGTATCACCCCAGTACCTAAATATGAAGGAAAATATAAGTAAAGTTAATTGCGAAGCTCTTATAACTTCTTCACATTTATAGTCTTTTTAACTCTTCTAATTCACTTTCAACTCAAAGTCTTTTTTTAAAAATATATTTTATTAATTATGCTATTACAGTTGTCCCATTTTCCCCCCTTTATTCCCCTCCACCCCTGCACACCCATTCACATTCCCCCCTTTAGTTCATGTCCATGGGTTGTACAAATAAGTTCTTTGGCTTCCACATTTCCTATACTATTCTTAACTTCCCTCTGCCTATTTTCTACCTACCATTTATGCTACTTATTCTCTGTACCTTCCCCCCACCCTCTGATAACCCTCCATGTGTTCTCCTTTTCTGTGGTTCTGTTCCTGTTCTAGTTGTTTTTTATTTGTTGTTGTTTTTTTTCAGGTTCAGTTGTTAATAGCTGTGAGTTTGTTGTCATTTCAGCCCTTTCTTGTCTGCAAAGTTTCTTTTGACAAAGCAGCTGACAGTCTAATGGGAACTCCTTTGTAAGTAACTGTCTCCTTTCCTCTTGCTGCTTTTAAGATTTTAAGAAGCTTTCTTTTCAGGCGCTGGGACCCTGGGTTGTGTGGTCTGTCTCGCTCCCTCGTTGTTCCTCCCGGTTTACCCACATGTGAATGTGGGACCACCCAGTTCACAAGCTGCGGCCTCGCCAGGTCCGCCAGCCGCCGCTGCCTTGCCGTGAGTCCTCTCCGCCCGGCTGCCCCTCTCCACCCCTCCTACCAGTCTGGATGAATGTTTCTTCTTTAACTCCTTGGTTGTCGGACTTCCATACAGTTTGATTTTCTGTCAGCTCTAGTTTTTTGTTTTTAAATTTGTTGTTGTCCTTCTTTTGGTTGTGTGAGGAGGCACAGTGTGTCTACCTACGCCTCCATCTTGGCTGGAAGTCAACTCAAAGTCTTGATGTCCCTGTGTTTCCACCTGTTCTCTGCTATCAAGAACATTAATGATGTATCATTTCTTAAATGAGTGACTGTTATTATCTATCTCCAGGGTTTTCTTTCAAGATGCTAATACCCATTCTTCACACTTCGATGCATGTACACATAATGACCAATGTGTCATGACTGCTGCCTGACCAAGAGTAATTTTAAGATATGTATCAATTTTAGATAAATGTTAAAAAATGAGTCTTCAAACTAGTGAAATATGATATTGGATTTGCAGAATATTTGGAGGAAAAATAATACCTTACAGATTTTTTACCAAGAATTAATGTTACTCGCTAAGTGTATGTTAATACTGATTTTAACCATTAATATTTACATACCATTTGGAAATATTTAATGGTCATGATATCACTTACACATTACAGTACGGTGTAACTGGTGTGTCCACTTGGCTGAAGAGCAAGCCAGACCCTCAGAGAGCCTCAAGAGGAGTCCTTAGTAATAATGGGCCATTTAGAACCCTTAACTCAAATCAAATTTAAGAATGTAAATTTCAGCTTTATGCAATTGTCATTTAGAATATGCATGGAAGGCTTTATCTTTTAACAACTTTGTACAAGTGAATACCTATGTATAAGATTTTTTAAATTGATATTCTCAAGACTTACGCCACTACGCAGAAGTACAGATTTTATCCTTTTGAAAGTCTCAGGTTTGAGTACCTTTTAGCTGTTTTGTCTTATATTCAGCTTGTTTTTAAAAACCGAGGAATCACTTATACCAAAAATAAAACAATATTTTCTTTGCATTTTCTGCATGTTTTAAACAATAAAACTGGAATATCAAAATAGTTTTTGAACTGAATTTATATTGTATTACATTTTTCTTTTAATTTTTTTTGAAATAATTACAGATATACAGGAATTTACAAAGATATAATACTGTAGATTGATCACTTACCCAGTGGTTGATCCTTTACTCAGTTTCCCCAGTGGTTATATCTTACATATTATTGACCGAAATCAAAACCAGGAATTTGATATTGGTATACCGTGTGTGTATAGTTCTGTTATTTTATCACATGTATAGGTAGATTCCTATAACTGCCCTCACAACCAAGTTACAGATTGCTATAGATGACTACAAAGGTTTTCTTATGCATACATATCCCCCTACCTTGTGCATGTCCACCTCCTCCTCTTCCTCAATCACAATTGGGGATTGTGAGCCATAACCCTCAGTCCCTGGAGTCCACTAACCTGCTTTCCATGTCTCTAATTTTGTCATTTCAAGAATATTATATCAATGAATATAGAATCATATGGCATGTGACTTTTTGATATTGGCTTTTTCACTCGTTATGATGCCCTTAAAATCCATATTAGTTGTTATGTATGATTAGTTTGTTCCTTTTTAATGGTGAACATATTTCAGATGTACCACAGTTGTATACTCATTTATTTACTGAGCAATATTTTGGTTGCTAGTTAACATCCATCACTTCACATAGTTATAATGTTATTTATTCTGATGAGAACTTTTGAGAACTACTATTATCAAGTTTCAAATATACAAGGTCCGGAAAAATTCCAGCCATTGTTAACGAGAACAGTTTACATGACATCTATGTAACCTGGCCGCCAAGGAGAGTGGACTGGAATGCGCATGCGTGAACAATGTACTAGTCAGTGGGCGCAGTAGACAACGCTGAATGAGAATGTGTACTATGTGGCTGTAGCGTTCAAAAAGACTGAACAAGTAGAGCAATGAATCTGCATCAAGTTTTGTGTTTTGCTTGAATATTCCTCCATGGAAACTATTTGGGTGATTCAGAAGGCCACAGCTATGGGCAACTGGTGATTGGCAGCTTCATCAAGACAATGTACCCACTCATGCACCACGTCTGGTGCAGAATTTTTTGGCAAGACATCAAATCACCCAGGTGACTCAGCCACCCTACAGCTCAGATTTCTGGCTTTTCTCAAAACGAAGAGATTTCACACCATAGATGAGATTCAGGAAAATATGAGCCAGCAGCTGATGTGATTGGGAGAACTGTGTGAGGTCCCAAGGTGCCTATTTTGATGGAGACTGAGGCGACATTCTCCTATGTTCAGTGTTTCTTATATTTTCTTCAATAAATGTCTCTTTTTCATATTGCATAGCTGGATACTTTCTGGACAGACCTTGTGCAATACAGTATTAGTAACTAGTTATGCTGCATGTTACATCTCCATAATTTCTTTTTATTGGGAAGTTTGTACATTTTGACCACATTCACATAGTTCTTCCACCCTCTGGAAAACACCAATTTGCTCCCTATTTCTATGGGTTTGAAACTTATAAGTGACTTCACATATAAGTGACATCATACAGTAGTTGTCTTTCTCTATCTGACTTAGTTTGCTTAGCATAATGCCCTCATGGTCTGTCCGTGTTGTCAAAAATGGCTGGATTTCTTCTTTATGGCTAAGTACTATTTCTTTGTGTGTACATACATAAATATCAAGTTTTCTTATCCATTAATCTACCCAGAGACATTTGTTTCCATGTCTTGGTTATTTTTAATTACACTGCAGGAAACTTGCGGTTACAGTTATCTCTTCAGGATAGTGATTTACTAGCTTCTTTTGGATATATACCCAGATGTTGAATTGCTAGATCATGGTAGCCCTAATTTTAATTTTTTGAATCACCTCCATGCTCTTTTGTACATTGGCTTTGTGAATTTACATTCACTGCCAAACTGTGCAAGGGTTCCCTTTTCTCTATATCCTCCACAACAATTATCATCACTTCTCTTTTTGACAGTTGCCATGTTGACAAGTGTGAGGTAACATCTTGGGGTTTTGATTAGCATTTTCCTGATGATTAGTGATGTTGGGTGCCTTCTCACATACCTGTAGGCCATTAACATCTTCTTTTGGAAAATGTCTCTTTGGGTGCTTTGCACATTTTTAATTGGATTATTTGGAGTTTTTTGCTGGTGAGTTGTATGAGTTTCTTATATATTTTATATATTAACACCTTATCAGGTGTGTAGTTCCAGAATATTTCTTCCCATGTTATAGGTTGCCTTTTCATTCTGGTGATAGTTTTTGTACTATACGGATGCTTTTTAGTTTGATATAGTATCACTTGTTTATTTTTGTTTTTGTTGTTTGTACTTTAGGTGTCATATCCAAGAAAAATCATTACTATTACTGATGTTAAGGAGCTTATTTCCTATTTTTCTTCTAAGAGTTTTATGGCTTCAGGTGTTACATTTACATCTTTAATTGATTTTGAGTTAACTTTTGTAAGTGGTATGAGATTGGGGTCTAGTTTCATTTTTTGCATGTAAATATCCAATTTCCCAGCAATGTTTATTAAAGAAAATGTTTTTCCTGCACTATTTGTGGCTTCCTTGTCAAATATTAGTTGACTGTATGTGTTTACTTCTGGGCTCTCAATTCTTTTCCACTAGTCTGTGTCTGTTTTTATGCCAGCACAATACAGTTTTGATTACTATACCTTTGTAATATGATTTAAAATTAAGAAGTGTGATATGTCTAGCTTTGTTCTTTCTCAGGATTCTTTTGCCTATTTGGAGTCTTTGGTAGTTCTGTATGAACTTTAGGAATTTTTTTTTTATTCTTGTGAAAAATGCCTTGGAAATCTTGATAGGGATTGCATTGAATATATAGATGGCTTTGGGTAGATTGGGCATTTTAACAATATTTATTCTTCCAATTCAAGAACATAGGCTATCTTTCCATTTATTTGTGCCATCTTTAACTTCTTTAATCAGTGTCTTATGGTTTTCAGTATATAAATCTTTTATCTACTTGGTTAAATTTATTTCTATGTATAGATGCTACTATAATTGGGATTTTTTTCATTACTTCATTTTTTGATAATTTGTTATTAATACTACTAATTTTGTATATTGCATTTGTATCCTACCACTTTACTGAATTCATTTATTCTAACACTTTTTTGGTGGAGTGTTTAGGCTTTTCTGTATATAAAATCATGATATCTGCAAACAAAGACAATTTTACCGCTTCCTTTCTAATTCTAATGTCTTTTATTTGTTTTTCTTTCCTTATTACTCTGGCCAGAACTTCCAGTACTGTGTTGAGTAGTGGTGAGAGAGGGCACCCTTGTTTGGTCCTAATATCAGAGAAAAAGCCTTCAACTTTTCACAATTGAGTATGATGTTAGCTGTGGACTTGTCATAGTTTGCCTTTATTATTATGTTGAGTTGCTTCCTATGTACAATTTGATAAGAATTCTTATTTATGAAGGGATGCTGAATTTTCAAATGCTTTTTCTGGATCTGTTGAGTGATAGGATTTTTATCTTTATAATTCATGTGGTGACTCACATTTATTGATTAGTATGTATTGAACCATCCTTGCATCCTAGGGATGGATGAGTCATGGCATATTATCGTTTAATGTGCTGTCGAATTCAGCCTGCTTGTATTTTGTTGAGAATTTTTGCATCTGTATTTCTTAGGGATATTGGCATATAGTTTTCTTTTTATGTAGTGGCCTTACATGGCTTCTGTATCGTGGTAATGCTGGCCTCATAATGAGTTTATAAGTGTTCCCCTTCTTCAGTTTCTTGGAAATATTTGAAAAGGATGGCCGTTGATTCTTTTAAAAAATCTTTGGCAAGCCCTGGCTGATGTGGCTCAGTGGATTGAGTGCCGGCCTGTGAACCAAAGGGTCACCAGTTCGATTCCCAGTCAGGGCACATGCCTGCATTTTGGGCCAGGTGCCCAGTAGGGGGCATGTTAGAAGCAACCACACGTTGATGTTTCTCTTCCTCTCTTTCTCCTTCCCTTCCCCTCTTTCTAAAAATAAATAAATAAAATATTTTTAAAAATCTTTGGTAAAATTTACCCATCAATCCATCTGCTTTTGGACTTTGTTGGAAGGTTTTTGATTACACGTTCAATTTTATAGTAATTGGTCTATTCAGATTTTCTATTTCTTCATGAGTCAGAGTTGGTAGGTTGTCTCTAGGAATTTTTCTAGTTTATCTAGGTAATCTGGTTTGATGGTGTATAATTGTTCATAGTAGATTCTTTTGATTTTATTCCTGTGGTATCAGTTATAGTGTCTTCTCTTTCATTTATATTTTTATTATTTGGGATCTGTCTACTTCTCCCTCTCTCTCTGGTTAGTCTAGGTAAAGGTTTGTCAACTTTATCTTTTCAAAGAACCACATCTTAGTTTTGTCAGTCTTTTTATTGTTTTCCTATTTTCTATTTCATTTATTTCTATTCTAGTCTTTATTGTTTCTATCTTTTTTTCCAGATCCTTAAGATGTAAAATTAAGTTGTTTATTTGAGGTCTTTTCCCTTGATCTGTGCATTTATTACTATGAATTTTCCTCTTAGAATTGCTTTTGCTGCATTCCATAAGTTTTTGCATGTTGTAATTTCATTGTCAAGATTATATATATATTTCATTGTCAAATATATATATCTGTATAAATCTAAATAAAATATGTATATATTAAATCTTTACCCAAGGATATGTTTATTGATTTTTTAGAGAGAAAGGGAAGGAGGGAGGAGGGAGGGAGAAAGAGAGATCTAGAGAAGAGAGAGGGAGGGGGAGAGAGAGAGATATCAGTTGCCTCCCATATACACCCTAACCAGGGATAAATCCTGCAGCCTAGGTGTATGCCCTGACCAGGGCATACCACAACCTTTTGGTGTATGGGAGATGCTCCAACCAACTTGAGCAAGGGCTCAAAATATTTTTTATTTACTACTTAACTTCTTTAATATATTGGTTGTTCAAGAGTGTGTTGTTGAATTTCTAAGTATTTGCCAGTTTGCCAGTTTTCCTCCTGTTACTGATTTCTAGTTTGATATGATTGTGGCTAAAAAACAGAGTTGGTGTGTTTTCAGTCTTCTTAAATTTGTTGAGACTTGTTCTGTGGCCTAACATATGTCTTTATCCTAGAAAATGTTCTCTTATGCTTGAGAAAAATGATCATTCTGCTCTTTCTGGATGGAATGTTCTGTAAATATCTCTTAGTTCTCTTTGGTCTATAATGCTGTTCAAATCCTCTGTTTCCCACTGATTTTCTGTCTGGATGGTCTCTCCATTGTTGAAAGTGTTGTATTAAAGTCCCCAATTATTACTGTAATGCTGTTTATATTTGCTGTTAGTTCTGTTAGTGTTTGCTTTATATGTTTTGATGCTCCGATGTTATGTGCATGAATATTTACAATTTTTATATCTTCTCAATGATTGACCCCATTATCATTATATAATGACCTTCTTTGTTTCCTTTGACCATTTTTAGCTTCAAATCTATTTTGTCTGTTATAAGTACAGCTACCCCTGCTTTCTTTTGGTTACTATTTGTTTAAAATACCTTTCCCACACCTTTTCTTTCAATCTGTTTGCCAAAGGGAGTCTCTCGTTTGCAGCTTATAGTTGGATTTTTTAAAAGGCAAAAGATTTATACGATCTGAAGAGAAACCAGAGTATATATAGTTGAATTTTTTTAAATCCATTCAGCCATTCTGTCTTTTGATTTAGACTTCAATCCATTTACATTCAAGTAATTATTACTAGGTAAAGTCTTGCCATTGCCATGTTGTTGTGTTCTTACTGTTTTGTAGATCCTTTGTTTCTTTTTATCTTTCTGTCTTCATTGTGATTTGACAACTTTTTGTAGTAATATTGTTACACTCCTGTGTCACAACGTTGTGTGTAATTCCTACAGGTTTTTCCTTATTGGTTACCATGAGGCTTACATAAAATATAACATCCTTTAAGCTCATAACTTAATTTTTATAACATATATAAACTGAACACTTTTGCTCCCCCCATGTATTTTAGGTTATTGATTTTTTTAAGGTTTTTTAAAAGATTTTACTTACTTATTTTTAGAGAGAGGAAGGGAGGGAAAAAGAGAGGGAGAGAGACATCAATGTGTGGTTGCCTCTCGTGTGCCCTCCGCCAGGGACCTGGCCCGCAACCCAGGCATGTGCCCTGACTGGGAATCGAGCCAGTGACTCTGGTCCGCTGGCCAGCGCTCAATACACTGAGCCACACCAGCCAGGGCTGATGTTTCAAATTACATGAATTTTATAGTATGTATTCTGTAATAAATTATTGTATTTATGGTTATTTTAAAAGGTTTGTTAACTTTTAAATTAGAGTTGTCAATGAATTATGTACCACCATTACAACATTAGAAAAATCTGACTTTGACACTAAATTTACTATTTTCAGTTAGTGTTACATTCATATGTTTTCATGATGTTAATTGGCATCCAATTTCTGCTTAAAGAACTTACTTTAGTATTTCTCGTAAGACAGGTTTGGTGGTAATAAACTCCCACCAAACTTCCATAGCTTTTGTTTCTGGATTTTTTTTTTTTTGGAAAGTCTTTATCTCTCATTTTTTTCTGAAAGACAGCTTTGTCAGGTATAATAGTCTTAGCTGATAATTTTTTTCCTGTCAGTATTTTAAATATATTGCCTTGTTCTTGACTGGCCTACAAATTTCTTCCCATAGTCTTATTGGGGTTGGGAGTCTGATGTTTTGTCTTTGGCTTCTGACAATGTCATTATAACGTGTCTCTGTGTAGCCATTTTTGGCTTAAACCTATTTGTAATCTTTTGGGCCTCATGACTCTGGATGTCCATTTCTCTCCCCAGGTTTGGGAAGTCTTCAGCCATTATTGCTTTAAAAATACTTTCTGTCCCTTCACCTTTCTCTTCCTTATTCTGGCATTTTCATAATGCATATATTGTTCTTTTGATGGTGTCCTATGACTCCATAGTCTGTATTCATTCTTTTCCATTCTTTATTTTCCTTTGCGCTCCCCCTTCTAGTACACTGATTCTTTCTTCTGCTTGATTGAGTCTGTTGTTTAAGCTCTCTAATGAATTCTTCAGGCCAGCCATTGATTGCAATTTTCAACTTTAAAATTTCTGGGTATTTTTAAATGTTTTTTACTTCTTCTTTGAACTTCTCATTTTGTTCCTCATTTCATTTCATTGTGTGTGTTTTCTTGTAGTTCAATAAATTTCTGTAAGAGGGCTATTCTGAATTCTTTGCAGACAGTTCATAAATCTCTATTTTTTTAAGGTTAGTTATTGGAGCTTTATTACTTTCTTTTGGTGGTGTCACATTAGCTCACGTCTCTGCTCCAGTGCTGTTGTAAGTGCAGCTGTAGGTAAGGCTATGAAGTTTCCTGGGTATTCTGGTTAGGCTTCCTCTTTGGTAGGCCTGAAGGCTGTATTCAGCCCTAAGCAGGCCTTCATATTTGCTTCCCAAGCCTGGGTGGGTCTGTGTAACAGACGCCACAGCTGTTATGTCTTGCTGGCTAGGAACCTGAGTAAGATAAAACTTGCACCAACCTCTCTGGCCTATTGGGTTCACCAGCTATGCTTTGTAGATGAGTGGAATTACTGCCCAGGTGTTCTGCTTAAGTGCTGCGGGGCTCGTCAGTTTCCCAGGTCCTCTGGCCAGGTTACTTGATGGGGTGGGACTGTGGACTGCACTTAGCAGTAGACAGGACTAAAATTAACTTCCCTGTCCAGGTGGGCAGTATAACTACGTCCTAAGCCAAGTAAGGCTTGTTTGGGGTCCCAAATCAGGCAGAACTGTGCCATCAAGTTCCCTGGCTAGATGGGATCACTATCTCATATTCAAATTCATAAGAAACTGTCAAATAATTTCCACTAGCAATGTATGAGAGATCCAGTATCTCTACATACTCTTAAGCATTTGATGTTACCACTATTTTTATATTAACCATTCTAATAGATGGGTAGCGATAGATATTTCATTGTGGTTTTAATTTTGCATTCTTATAATGACTAATGATATTGAACATCACGTCACGTGCATATTTGCCATTTTATATATTCTTTGGTGAAATATGTCTTTTTAAGTGGATTATCTAGTGTGTATGTATGTGTGCTTTCTGCTGGTGAGTTGTTTTTATTTAATTATTGATTTTTAGGGAGAAAGGAAGAGGAGGAGGAGGAAAAGAGACAGAGAGAGAGAGAGACAGAGAGACAGAGACAGATACTTTGATGTGAGAAACATCAATCAGTTGCCTCCCATACACACCCCGACTGGGGACTGAACCTGCAACCTTTTTGTGTATGAGATGACATTCCAACCAGCTGAGCCACCCAACCAGGCCTTTTTTCCTGGTGAGTTTTGAGAGTTCTTTAGGTATTCTAGATATGAATCCTTTATCATATTTCATTTGCAAATAGTTTCTTCAGCCAGTAGCTTGTCTTTTCATCCTCTTAACGAGCCCTTCACAGAGGGTAAGTTGTTAGTTTTCATAAAGTTCAGTTTATCAACTTTTCGCCTTTGTATCATGGATCGTGCTTTTAATGTCATATCTAATAACTGATTGA
>PVJI01000627.1:0-35617 GCA_004026765.1 Micronycteris hirsuta
ACCTCGGCTCTACACATTATTTGCTAATTTTTATTGGCCAGATCTTAGATACACTGTGTTCATTTATTCACCAGATCTAGCACCTGCTTTGTGTTAATCAATATGCCAAGTGTTGTGTATGTAATAGTGAATAAAAATAGGATGACCTCTGACACTAAGAAGCTTATAGGTTAGTCATAGAAGGACAATAATCATATGCTCTCAAACATAAAAGTAAAAATACAATTGTTAGTACATGTAGTACATGCTCCTGTGAACAGAGGTCCCTAAGAAAGAAGGTATTTGACCTCGTCAGTGAAGGTGCTTTGTGATTGTAATAACGGAAATCTAAAGGACATTACCTAGACCAGGGGTTTTCAATGAGCTGGTGGTAGTAGTGGGGGTATACTTGCCACGGGACATTTGGCAATGCCTGGGGACATTTTTGATTGTCCTGACAGGGAGATACCACTGGCATCTAGTGAGTAGAGAGTAAGGATGCAGCTACATATCTTAAAATGCACAGGAAAGTCCCCTAAAACAAAAAAGTATCTGGCTTAAAATGTTAACGGTGCCAAGGCTGAGAAATCCTGAACTAGGCAAAGGGAAAAACACAAGTCGAGACGGTGGTGGGAGACTCTAGCAGAGAAAACAACAGGGGCTACATCACTCAAGGCTTTCCAGACATGTTCAGGAGTTTCGGCATTACTTAAGAATAAAGGGGAAAAAGTAAAGGGTTTCCAGAAAAGGAGCTGGGGGGTGAGGACATTGGTGACAACTTGCTCAGGGTAAGATTGCTTAGAAGTTACTAACTGCAGTATGACGAACAGATTGGGAAGGGAACGAAGCTCGGTATGGGTGGATGAGATAGGTGCCTAACTAATCTAACTTTTTAGAAACTCCACAGACTGGGAAACAAAAGGTGGTAATGGTAAGGATGTAAAACTAGCCAAGAAACTTCCTTTTACAAACGTGCCGTACGGGATTGGAGAAAGAAGAGTGGAGGGTGCTGTGAGGGCAATCACTCCTCCAACGTGGGTTCAGGGGCAGAAAGCTAAGGAGACTGGTGTGTCCTTCAGAGTTCTCTCAAAGTGGAACAGTAATCTCTAAAAAGTGCCTCCTTTGTATTTAAAACTAAGGGGCAAAAGTATTCTTTCTTTTTAAGTGCAACATATGGTTACTTACCATTTTATTTGTGAGGATTCAAGCAACAAAAACTGGAGTAATTAAATTTTGATGTACAAACTATAACCCATATTTATAATCAGAAGCTTAGGAAGTGATAAAAACAAGGACTGGCTCCCCTGAATATATTCTCAAGAATGTGTTTTTCCTCAATTATTACATTAAAAACTAAATAGAAAATATTAAATACTATTATATTACAAAACATACCATATAGAAAAGAGAAAATATTATATACAATGTATGGTTTAAAGAATAATAAAATACTCATGAATTCACCTCTAAGTGGCAATTTTTTAAAAACAGCAAAAATTTTCATAAATGTTTTGTTTCATAAATGGCTTTTAAGATATAAATTTATGTTAAAACTACATAAAGGACAATCAAGGTAACACTTTTCCACCACTGCTCAGTAATACCATTAAATGAAAGAAAACCTCTCTCCTGTAAACACTGAATAACAATTCATATATTTAAAAGTTTCATTTAATATCTGAAAGTATTCGCATTCCAGGTGACAGTTAATTTGATCAAATGAGTCCTTTTCTTTTTATTGTTTTATCAAAGTCAACTTCACAAATTTGTAATGTTATCATTTAAAGCATAGGTTAAAACTGGTCTTACTTCTAGACATATGAAAATAAAAACTTTGGATAGAAGCCTTTTAAAATGTCCTATTTTCCTCTAGTGACTGACATATTTTGACAATATTATACTACATTATCAAGTCTTATAAAATGAAATGTTAATATTGTATGTCAGATTTATATTTAAATTAAATGTAACTGTGTATCTGGCGAAAAGACAAAGCACTGATGAAAGCATTACAAGACAGTGGTGATGCGCATCTTTACACAAACAGGATTTCTTGTTTCTTTGGAGCGGCAACAATCTCAAACTCCAAAGCTTCTTGTAAATCAAGAACTGTATGACATGATACATGTCTGGTTTAAAATGAAACAAAGATAATCTGAGCTTCATCCTTTCCAGCTGCAGTTCAAGAAAGTCGTCTTCAATTTAACTAATAACAGGGTAAAAGATATTTCCTCAAAAAATGAAGAGCTATCACAATTCTATCCCAATTAAGTCCTTTATACATTTCCTCCCATTCAAACAGTGATATTAGTATTAGTCCTTAAAGAATTACTCACCCAATGAAAGCCACCATCTGTTCCACTATGTGTTTGCTGAACGTTATTATAACAAAGATTTTCTGCAAAGAAAACACCAGTTTTAATATGAAAATAATTATTTAATATTAATAAAATATTAAAACAAATATTTCTCTCATCAAAAAGACAATATAAATTCACAATTTCGATAAGTCTAAAAAGGTGAGACGCTGCCTCTAATTGCAATTCAAAAAATTCTTTATAAAAAAAACAGGAAACATGATTTACTACCTACTTTGTATTTTAAAAATGTTTTTCCTTAAGCACAGTTCTAGTCTTATTAGGATACATGACCAAGTGTGATGGGAAAATATGAGTCATGAAACCAAGACTGGGTGGACATTCCACATGCTTTTTGTATCTCAGAATGGTGAGCACAGCTGGAGTCACGGGCTCCCACGCAGCCCCCACCACTGAAATTAAAGCTGGTCAGACTGACGGCAGGAGTCCAGGCTGAACCTAATCCAGAGGGTCTTGAAAAGACTGTACATCCTTAATGGGAAGTTCCTGTTGAAGGAAGTTGTCATGAAAGTTCCATGCTGAGAGCTTGCGTGTTTAGGGTTTGGGTATAAACACAGGCATCAACAGATTACTGAGGATCTTTATCAGACCTAAGTAGTTTTCAATTTGGTGTTATTGAGGTAGTCTCATTGATTAAAGATGTTGATACCTTGCCTTATTTACAAGATGCCTTTAAGGGCCAATAGCTAGTAAATATTCTCAACTCAATTCAATAAATGTTACACAAAGTACTTATTATGGATAATATAAGGCATTATTATTCAAGGAAAACACAAAAATGAGAATACTTCTTCAATGGCCTGAAGGTATTTACAAATTCTTCTACGCACAGTAGAAAGATGGTAAGTACCGTGTGTGTGTGTATATGTATATATGTAACTGTAAGTGCCATTAGTGGTGAAAGCAATGTGATGTAAAAGTTCAGAGAAAGGAAAGGTCACATAAGTACAATTAACTAGACTCACGAAGGTGATATTAAAGTTTAACTTTAAAAGGAGTGAAAGGTGAAGGCATAGGTAAACACTGCTCGCCTCCTTGCACAATCACATCAAAATTACAACTAAACTAGAACAACCATCACTCAGAACCGTCAAAAATCAAGTTGAATGGAAGTCAGAAAACTATGGAATTAAAGAAACTACATCCATCCAGACTGGTAGGAGGGGCAGAGATGTGGAACAGGATGGTCCCTCACCCACATGTGCTAGATGAAAATTTGCGAGGGATATCTCGGGACTGAGGAGTCCCAGCCCCACACAGGCCCCCCAGACCAGGGTTTCAGTGCCAGGAAGGTAAGTCCCCATAACTTCTGGCTGCAAAAACCAGCAGGTATTGAGTGGGTAGAAGAAACTTGGAGTCCTAAGTAGTTCCTCTTAAAGAACTAACATACAGACTTACTCAGACTCACTCCCTCTAAGCTCCAGCACTGGGGTAGCAGCTTGAAAGGCACCAGTGGCAAACAGGGAGAAACTGAAATGTCTGGCACCAGGGCAAGAGCTGGGGGACAGCCTTCTCCCAGACAGAAAAGCAGGTTCCCTTTTCTGAACCGTCCTTGCACAGAGCCACAGAGCTGGCAAGCTGGTGCCATATCTGAGACTCTGTCAACCTGGCTAATACTGTTTGCCCAGCCCTGGAGATCCCCTGAGGCTCTGTCCCACTGAACTAACATGCCCACCCAAGCAGTTAACAGTGATTTTTCCGTATGAATGGGTGGTCTTGGTTCATGCTCCGAAACTTCCTAAATCCTCTCAAACAAGCACCAGCTAGCTTCAGTGAGCTCCCAGCCCCTATACCTCTTGCTAAGTAGCCCCAGGCCTGGCACTAGCAGCAGCAGCCAGTCTAGGTCCACAGCTTGGCTTCACCTGGGAATCTCCAAGCCCAGCACAAGTAGCAGCCATATGCAGATTGCTTCATAGCTCAGGCAGGGTAGCCCTGGGCAAAACATGGGGGTGGGTAGGGAGGGTGCTGAACTTGGCCTGCACCACCCAGGAAACCCCAGGGCCAGCACACCTAGTGGACAGCTACAGACCATGTCGGAGCACCACCACCCTGCCCCTGCACAGCGGATCCTCCATGGAGGGTGAAAGTTTGGTCAGTGTCACAGCCAGTCCAGAGCTGATGGGCCTGGCTAAGTCCCTCCCATTGATCTGCCAATAGCAATCAAGGCTCAACTACAAGAGGAGGGTGTACTCAGCCCACATGAAGGGCACACCTCGAGTACCCAGCTTGGGTGATAGGGGAGGATGTGCCACTGGACCCTATAGGATACCTACTATATTAGGCCATGCTACCATGACAGGGAGTCATAGCAGCTCTACCTAATACATAGAGACAAACACAGGGAGGCTGGCAAAATGAGAAGACAAAGAAGCATGGCCCAAATGAAAGAACAGATCAAAACTCCAGAAAAAAGAACTAAACCAAATGGAGAAAATCGATATCAGATGCAGAGTTCAAAACACTGGTTACAAAGGATGCTCAAGGAACTTAGTGAGGACCTCCACAGCATGAAAAAGACCCAGTCAGCCCTGGCTGGTGTAGCTCAGTGGATTGAGTGCAGGCCTAAGAACCAAAGGGTCACAGGTTCGATTCTTAGGGCACATGCCTGGGTCCCCACTGGGGGACGCAAGAGAGGCAACCACACACTGATGTTTCTCTCCCTCTCTTTCTCTCTCCCCCTCTCCCCAAAAATAAATAAATAAAATCTTTAAAGAAAACCACATTAAAATACTTAAAAAAAAAAAAAAAGACCCAGTCAGAAACGGGAAACTACAGTAAAATGGATGAAGCTGAGAACCAAATCAGTGATTTGGAACATAAGGAAGTAAAAAACAACCAGTTAGAAAAACAAGAAGAAAAAAGAATCCAAAAAAAAACAAGGATAGTGAAAGCAGCCTCTGGGACAACTTCAAGAGGTCTGAGTGGGGGATTCTACCAAGTAAAAGGCAGAGACTACTGACGAGCCCACTTGACCACGTGCAAAGAGGAAAAGCGGGGAAGGTGAGAGTAGGATGAAAACAAAGACATGGGTGTAGGGAACTAATGGGGGCAGAATGAACAAAGAACCTATCTGTAAAAGAAGCGTCCCTCAATGGTAAGAAGAATCACAGGCAGATTCATTTATTAAATATTCCCTGAGTGCCTACTAGGCAGTAGAATAATTCAGTGAGCCAAGAGACAAAAGTCTCTGCCCTCATGGGGTTTATATTCCTGTGTATGTGTCTGGTGGTGGGTGGGAAGGTAGAGAGGCAATAAACAATACACGTGATAAGTGACTGTACGGCACATGACGCGTTACACATAAGCACACTGACTTCCCACGTTCTTCATTGTTAATGTTTCTAAGCGTCCTTCTACAGGCAGAGGACTTCATCTCGTGGGAGGCTATATACATGTGTTGAGTTATATAAATCAAACCTCACCCTGATTTATTAGGTGGGCTGATCTGACATTTTTATGGGAGGTTTAACAAATAGCAAAATATCAATAAAAATAACAATATTTATCAAGGAAAACTGTCCAGTTTAAGATGAGGGAAAAAAGAGAACCAGAAGAGACAGGTTTACTATTAGATTACAGAAAAATCTGTGTGTGGTGTCTCTCTTTTTTTTCAGAAACAGTTACAATGTTTATATTACTCATCAATATTGCTTACCCAAGGAATGAGAAATGTTTGTAGCCCTGAGCTCCAGCTGGATGTACATCAAGTGACATGCCTTGAGAAAGCACGTCTCTCTGATAAAATGGAACAAAGAGAGCAAACATATCCCACATTCTCAGTTCAGTGAAGGAACTCAGATTCTTCCCTTTCAGAAACATAGATGGATTTTAACCTTGTTTTTTTTTCTTCCACATAGAAACAAGGAACGAGCTTTAACTTTATAAAGTTTGAGTTTGAATTCCTGGGCCTTAGGCATATATTATCTTTTCTAACAACGCAGTCCCCATCTGTGAAATAGGGATAACAACCACCTCACAGGACTGATCTGAGAAAACCGAGGCCAACGGCCTGGTATAGGTCCTGATAAATAGCAGGAGTCAATCAATTCAGTTTTCTTAATCATATAAATAATGCACAGTTAGGAAGACAATTCAAAAGACTGGAAAAAACACTGAACTTGAGGCCAAAAGACTAGGGTTCAAATTCCAGCTATTACTTACACTTAAGTCTTAAGTATCTATTACTTATTAACCTCTGGAAGTTTGATAATTACAAAATGGGAGTACTAATTTCTCTATCCCAGGATTATGATTAAATCAGATGACATACACTAGGTGCTTTAAAGTCTGAAGTACTACATATACATAAAAAAAGCATTATTGTAACTTTAAAAAAACCTACTGATAATATTTTTTTTAAAAGATTTTATTTATTTATTTTTAGAGAGAGGAGAAGGGAGGGAGAAAGAGCAATGTATGGTTGCCTCTCACATGGCCCTCACTGGGATCTGGCCCACAACCCAGGCATGTGCCGCGACTGGGAATCGAACCGGGACCCTCTGGTTCCCAGCCCGCACTCAATCCACTGAGCTACACCAGCCGGGCTCTACTGATAATATTTTAAAAATATACTATTTTTTTAAAGATTTTTATTCATTTATTTTTAGAGAGAAGGGAAAGGAGGGAGAAAGAAAGGGAGAGAGACATCAATGTGTGGTTGCCTCTCACACCATCCCTACTGGGGACCTGGCCCACAACCCAGGCATGTGCCCTGACTGGGAATTGAATTGGCGACCCTTTGGTTCACAGGCCAATGCTCAATCCTCTGAGTCACACCAGCCAGGGAAAAAATATACTATTTTTTATTATTCTGCAATGAAAGGTCTGTTAAGTTGTATACCCTATCACTAGGGTACTTTTAGAATAATAAATTTTACTATAATTTATAGAGAGTACTACCTAAAGCAGGATGCATAAGTTTCTGGATTCCTACAGAAGTTGCTGTTATAAAGGGAATTAAAGAAATCTGTTGTTCCTTTCAAAGGCCTCCCAAAAGCTAAATGATAGCTTCTTTCTTCCCCCACCAAGAACTGAAAAGATTACAGAAAATACTATCTTCAGATACATTGCAAAATAATATATTACTCACCACAATATTTTATTATTTGAAAAATCCTGATATGGTATTTAAATCTTTACCAAAGAAACTAGCACTCCAATATTAAACAACTCATATTCATTGAAAAATATACTTCAGGGGGAAAAAATATATTCCTTGAAGGAGGAAAAGTATATCCTTGAAATGCTGAGTGACTGTCATGAAGGAGAGCGTAGGACACGTTCAATGAACTCATCTCACGTGTCACAGGCTAGTATTAGAAACCGGATGGGTAGAAGCAGATGAAAATTTTATTTCATTCCTCTCTTCTAAGAACTAGAGGTAGAAAGATTTTAAGAAGAAACCTGGGAGATAGGCCTGTTTTTAATTATTAAGGGACCATACCAGGGCATAGACATTACTCACTGTTCTTGCCTTTCCTTTGGCAAACGCCTCTCTTTGTTGCAAACCTCATTGATTAAGAAATTCTTTCCAGGTTAATTTTATTTTATTCTGGTGACATTTGCCCTTAGAAGGAACCAATTCATATCACAGTCCTAGAAGCACATATAGATTTCCCCTCATTTAAGGTTTTTTTTTTTTTGGTCTCTTTTCTTTCCTTTAGTCATATAGGATATCAAAGATTTTTGTTAAAAATGGCTTTGAAGACAAGCAGATTTTCACTTCTCTAACCACAGCCCACATCTCTTTGCATCTTCAGAGACCCCTTTCTTCCCCACTCTCTCTGACACTAACATCTGTCTGGTTTTCTGTAAAGGATACTGGCACCTTGAGAGGAAGTGTTACACACGGTGTGTGAAAGAAAAGTAGAAATAGTGAAAGGCAGCATTCTCTCAGCTCATGGCCAGTGAAGGTGCATTTTTTTGGACTACCTATGTAAAAATGATATACATCTGGTAAGAGTCTTGGATGAAGAGTTTTACAAGGCAAGAAGTAAAATAAAGAAAGAAAGAGACAAAGGAATGAAGGTAGAAAAGAAGGAAAGAAAACAAGGAGAAAAATAATAAGGGAGCACAATTTTCCAAAAGGGACAGGAAAAACCTGCCAAAAATCCACTTACCTCTAAATGACATGGTTAAAAACCTAAGTAAGCTACCAACCAAAAGAAGCAGAATTGAAATCTTAACAATTCAGCTTGGAATGGGCAAGGGAAACATATTTCAGTGCCTTTTAATGGCTCATTATCATTATGCAGCAGATAAGACAATATAATTACCTGAATATGCATTTTAATTATTGCTTTTCCAATCAAGGTTGCACCAAAGAAAGTCCAAAAAGGTACAAGAAAGTGTCCACATGTTATTCCAGCCAGGTCAAACAGAGGATTTGGAATCTGCAAAATAAATAAATAAATGGAACTTCCACATATAATCCAAAGAATCTTACCCCCAATAAGTAAATCCTTATTCACACTACAACGAGAGGGATGGGTCCTTCCTCAGTACTAGGCTGTTCAGAAGTTTAGGCAAGAATTCTTATGTGTCTACAAACTTGGTCTCGTATTCATCTCAGGCTGTTGTTCAATCTGTTCACAGCAAACCAGCTGTCCTTTTGCTTGCATTACTTACAGCTAATGTACCATAATATATTTTTTCTATCACACTAGAATTGGATAAAGCCAATGGATCCACAGGAACTTAATACTGTTCAGTGGACACTTAGCCATTTGGTAGCTATTTTCTTTTTTTAAAGATTGTATTTATTCATTTTTAGAGAGAAGGGAAGAGAAGGAGAAAGAGAAGAAGAGAGACATCAATGTGTGGTTGCCTCTCGCATGCCCCATACTGGGCACCTGGCCGGCAACCCAGGCCTGTGCCCTGACTGGGAATTGAACTAGCAACCCTTTGGTTCACAGCCCGCACTCAATCCACTGAGCTACACCAGCCGGGCTATTTATTCATTTTTAGAGAGAAGGGAAGAGAAGGAGAAAGAGAAGAAGAAAGACATCAATGTGTGGTTGCCTCTCGCATGCCCCATACTGGGCACCTGGCCGGCAACCAAGGCCTGTGCCCTGACTGGGAATTGAACTGGCAACCCTTTGGTTCACAGCCCATGCTCAATCCACTGAGCTACACCAGTCAGGGCTTGGTAGCTATTTTCTAAGGTGGGATATAAATGAGAAAAGGTCTTAAGATTATTTCAGAAATTACTACGGTTCGAAAATCTTTAACCTGAAATAGAATATTATCTATATAGCTCAAACATTCTTCTAAATTCACAAATACATTTATGGGTTGATGTGCTTTCACTTCTCAACATAAAAAATAATTCATTATCTGTATTTTATTTTATGAGCCCAAAGCTGTGGAGTTGTATGATACATTTTAGAAAGAAAATAAAGTGTGGAAATACAAGAGCACTGATTCAGATGTTTTGGATATTCAGTCCCAGACAAAGAGTGATTCACAACAAATACCTTTTCCAAACATTTCCATATTTCAAGACTTCTCAAAGACAGTTTCATATAAAAATGCAAAGAAACCACAAGCTGTTTTTGAGTGCTTCATCCATTTTTCCCCACAGAAGTAGTCTGTCCTTGTGGCTGTTGGCCAGACCATTTATCAGTCAATTAATTTATATAATTTCATTTTTGAACTTTCAAAGAAAAGCCTAGTTATTTAAAAAATATTTGTCACATATGTCTTTTTAAAAACAGGGCCATACTAAAGTAGAACTCAAGTATTCTTTTATTAGTAACACTTGGATCCAATAACTCAGTTTTGTTTTTCCCATCTAAATTCAAAGGCTTCATGCAATTCATCTTACAATCATGTAATAACAGTATCATTTCATGGCCTTACAACTATCATTTCTTACATATTTTCATGTGACCCTTACAACTCTGCAAATTACAATTTTTATCAGGCTCCACTTCACACAAGAGTGTGAACACCCAATCATCATGCTTATGACCTACAAAAGGATCCACATATGTAATCTTAATCTTCATATCAGCCTTTGTAATACATGTCTTATCACTCCATTTTGAAAATTAAAAACCTAGAGCTCAGAGTAAGTGGACTGAGGTGACATAGCTAGTTAGAGTCAAAACTGGCTTGAGAACCTAGGCCTGACTCCAAAGCCAATTCTTTCCACTACAGCACACTACAGCATACCTATAAATGCTCAAATAGTTAAGATCACTATTGTGATAAAGGCACACATATATTTTAGAATATTTCTAGGATGTTGATATCAGGTAAGAAGTTTTGGCACCCAATGATCTCTCTTTTTTGGCTATCTGCTTTGGTAAGGGGTGGGAAGAGGGTATTCAAAGATGTATTAATGTTCTAGTATGTAATGGAGAAAATAGCTGTGTTAGTAGACAATAATTTTGTGACTTTTACTTATAATGGCAGCTTTTATCATATGAACTAGGTACACCTAGTTATTCTGGCCAAATCCACCAGTGAACTATCAACAATTGTGTATAGGCAACCAACGAAAACGTCAATCAAAATGCTCCACTTCAAATGTAATTGTTTCTATATTAGAAAATGACCAGAATAAACACTAACTCATCAAAGAATGTCAATTTCACACATCTGCAATTTGAGACATTAACTAAGCTAAAGATTTTTTTTCAACTACAGTTTATACTCAATATTATTTTGTATTAGCTTCAGTTGTACACTATAGTGAAAACATTAAGTTTTTGAAATACAGGGCTTCTTAGTTCACTCTAGCCCACAGGTGGCAAATACAAGGCCCATGGGCCAAATCCCCCTTGTTTTATCCGGCCGGCACCTTGTTTCTACCCAGCGGCAGTGCCGAGCTCCTTGCCCCTAGTTAAGGAGTAGTTACATTTATACGGTCCTAAAATTACATTTGGCCTTTTGAAGGCAACTGCGAGGCTGATGTGGCCCCTGGTGAAAATGAGTTTGACACCCCTGCAAGATGCCTTAACTTTGCCACAGATGTTCCAATTATCTAACTAGGTGTTAATGTCACTTAAGATAGGTTTTATACAAATTCTTCTTTGTAACTAAAGCTTGAAACTTTGGAAGAAGAAGACTATTTATCTGTAACTCTGGAAAGAATGAAGTCATTGTTATCTGGTTAAATGCACTTCATTATAAATTCTTCATGGGAAGGATGGATTTTGTCTCTTTTGTTCTTATTGAATCAAGCCATTTAAGCCTCAAGTCATCATGGCATGATGAAATACTTAAAAGTTTAATAAATGAAATATGAACTTATCCAACAGAAAACAGCTCATTTGATGAGTAAGATGAATGAATAATAAAATTACATATCCATTAAAATTGATAGCATTGTTGTTCATTCAGGCATGTACCTTTAAAAACTAAAATTAGATCAAAATATAAATCTACCATTTATTGGAATTTCTCACTTTTAATACTTTTTACTTACTGAAGCACAGGCCAAAATTCCAAAAAATCCAACCTTCTGTACTAGGTTCTGAACTGCCAGCTTAGCCCGGGAGGCAAAGTCCTATATAAAAGAAGGATATCAAAACATTAATGAAAAGTATAAGGAAGAACGATTCCCAGTCAGGGCACATGCCTGGGTTGCAGGCCAGGTCCCCAGGTGGGCCACGTGAGATGCAACCACACATTGATTTTTCTCCCCATCTCTTTCTCCCTCCATTCCCTTCTGTCTAAAAATAAATAAAATCTTAAAAATTAAAAAATAAACAAAAGTATAAGGAAGAAGAAAGATGATTGTTTATAGAGTTTATAATACTAAATGTCTCCCAATCTAAAAGCACTGATTCATGTAATGAGTAAGATGAATTATTTTTAAAATTAAAGGTTGCCCTGGAAAATATCCTTAATGATAAACTTGTACCATATTTCAAGAATAAGCCCAAACACTGTTATGGCACTTCATTTTTTTGGATCCCCTCTGGATTATCTAGGGATGAACAAAATGCTATAAACTAACCATGAACCAACTCATTGTTTTGGAAACACTGGGCTACCACATCTATTTCTCTTCTCTTCTACAACTCGCCAGACTCATTCCCTGATTAATATCAGGGTAAGAAATCATAGTATTTTTCAAGACAGCCGATGAAGACACCTGTGCTGATCACTAGTCGGAAGATGGAAAAAACAGTTATGTGGTAACAGCTAAGCATTCATTACACTCAAAAACAAAATAACATCCTATATTTGCACAGCTTGTACTAGTTTTTATGAAGTATCTTCACAAATATTTTACTCAAGACTTTAAATAATCCTAGGGTATACATTCAACAGATTCTTCATACTCTGAAATCAGTGCTCTTTTTATTTCTCTGTTGCCACTTCTGATGCTCAAACATGCATTTGGCTGGCTAGCTTATTTCCACAATTCTCTTCTTTCAGCATGTTGATGCTACAATTATATATATGTATTTATTTTTCTTAAAAGTACCAATCTGAAATTTGACAATTCTTTTACTTTGCAATGGCATATACTTCAAGCAAAATGAAAAAATACTAGCTACTGTGTAAATGTCTTTTTATAAAGCATTCACATCATAGAACCTCTTTCTCTCTCTTTAGTTCAGTACTCTAACAGGCAACAATCCTACAGAAAGGTCAGGACATTTAAAAAAAAAAAAAGAAGGTTCCTTCATAGAGAAAGAACAAGATTTACAGTACTTCTCTAAGCCACAATGGAAGTTGTGTATTCCTACTTAAACAAAACAAAACCTTTAACAAATAATATGTAGAATAACCCTCTAAGTTACCACAACATTACAAGTATTAAAAATTTAAAAATAATAATACCTTCCTCCTACTTACTTGTTGAGGGTGGTGAAAAAGTCAAAGGAATTAAACTAATAAGGTTTTTTATATGTACTTTAAAAGATATTAATAGTCAATATAAATGCTTTGAAGTTTAAGTATATAAGCTCTCAAAGTTAATTATGAACTAAATTCTACAATGTAATTTTGTAATTTTACAATTCATTTCCAAAGAGAGAATTTTTCTTTTGGGAATTAACCTTATCTTTTCATTAAGTTATTGTATCAGGTTTAATATTGTTAAACAGCTGAACTACTGCAGTAAAGGCCACTTTCCATTTTCATTCAAATTTCTAGCTGACAATTTAATGTTTCCTCTTAAATTAACAACTATGCATTAAGGGTGAAATACTGATTTAAAAACTGCTTAAGAATATATAATAAAATTCAGTTTTCCAAAATAACAAAAACAAATTATGCTCCTATTTATTTTGAATAATTTATACAATCTAAATTACTAAATTTGTAATTTATTAGAAGCACTAAATAAAAACTGGTAAACCATAATGAAAAGATGTTTTGAGATTTTAAAATGTCAAACAATATATTTAGATTATGAACTACTTGGTAAAATTTTCATTAATATAGCCTAAGAGTTAAAGACAGAAATTCAGGAAAAATGCCTTTTTTTTTTAAACTGTTGTTCAAGTACAGTTGTCTCCACTACTCCCCTGCCTCACCCCTCCCCACCCTCGAAAAATGCCTTCTTTTACAGTCTTAATAATATCTTCAGAGCAAATCCGCTCTAATAAGAAATACCACAGTACTCAATTGCTAAAAAAAAGTGAAAATAAGAAAAAAACTATACAAATTTTACTTTAAAGACAACATTCTTTTTATAAACGTATTTTCCAAGTCAGACATATATGGAAACATTTTTCTATCACAGGATTTATGTACTCCTCAATATATACAATTATAGAAAATTAGATTGTTGCAGAAAGTAGTATAAACAAAATCATCAGTATTTAGAAGGTTTGGTGTTCTGTTTTCTTTCTTTTTTTTTTAATATTTCAATTATAGTTGACATACAATATTATAGGTGTTCTGTTCCTTTTTATCTTAATTTCATTTCAAGGCTTTAGAATCTTATATTTATTTAAACCAGGTGACTATGTTAGTGACATCATTTTAAACTGATGGTATTTTTCTACTAGAGATAGACATATACACACTTTAATTGGAAAGTAGGTATAATTACACCAATGAGTTTATACAAAAAATTTAAACATTATGCAGATCACCTAATATTTAAAATAGTAAAAATGTTTAAGTCTATAAACGTTCAAGGAATCATGTTTTTAAAAACACTCTGAAAGTAAGGAGCCATTTTATCCCTTTGGAGTAGAATCTCTTTACTCAACAGAAATCAGACAAGAACAAAGGAAAATAGACTCCTTGTTCTTTCAGATGCCTGGGTGCCCATCACTAATTATTCTTAACATGTCTTCAAGAATTTTTATTTGAGGAAAAAGAGTTACTCTATCCAAATTAGTGAAATAAAAAACCTTTAACCTTATTTTTTAAATTATGTTTTAGCTGGCATGTATTACAAGGAAAACAAGTTAAGTGCCTTTTAATGGGGAGTTTTTACTTTTTAAGAAGTCTGAAAGTCATGTACTGAAAATGGATTTCATAAATCTTATTATGTGTTTAACACACACGCACACAGTGACCATGCTACTTTCGGTTCCTGTAACTCATTTTCCAGGTCTTTCACAATATTCTTAGAACTGAAACTACATTTATACATTAAACCACCCATGAACATTTATTTAAATTAAATTAATATAAAGTCTGTACAATTGTTTCATTACAAGAAACCAACAGTAGCAGAATAGGCAGCTCGAGGGAGTATTTTCTTGCTGTTTTTTTCCTTGCCAGTGCAATTAAACTCAGGGAATCACGGTTGGTATTTATACCAAATCTAAAATAATTTGCCATAGTAAAGGAACTGATGTTTAGATTTCATAAACACAATCATATTTTGTCTTTATTTTAAACTTATTTCACTTTAAAGTCATATATTCAAAACTTACTGATAAGGCTTTAGAAGCTTTATTAATGTAATGTTATTGAAACATTCTTCTTTTATTGTCTAAAATATTTTACATGTAGTTGTACTTTCCTCGCCTGTTGCTCTGTAGTTTTAAAACTTCTTTATTTTTTTTTTGTAAACAACGTGATACTTTTTCATTATTTGAATAATTTGACAGCTCTTTCTTACGTTGATTTTAAAGTAACATTCTGGGCATTTAAATATTTTTATTTCCACCTGCTCTGAAATAGAGAGAACTGTACTATGGATATACTAATTGACAATAAACCCAAATAAACACATCCCCCCCATCTAAAACCAGCAAAAACTCCTATTTTAGTAAAGTTTAAAAGAACCATTTCAAACAAAATTTGCTATTCTTTTTAGGCCATCAAATAAATTAAATAAGCCAAGAAAAAGTATGCACAAATAATAAACAACAATATTTTAAAGAGAAAGTTTAACAAATTAGTATGTTAGATATTAAATATTCAAATAAAATATAAAAGAAAATTAATATTTCATTTAAAATGTTTTGGTGTATTTGTGGGAACAAAGCAGTAAGTTTAATCTGATTACTTCCTCAGTTGTTACACTTTATTTTAAAAAAATCTGTACAACTAAAACCAAATTCCTTTTAATAGTTTCATTTCTCTGGATTCACATTTCACAACGTTTACCTATTTCACAATTTAAGTGCCTGAAAGTTTCACTCTCTAGCTCTACCTAAGTAAACAGCATGCATTTACAATTAGTTATCACATATCACTTTCCACTTTTTAAAAATAAACAAAATACAAGTAAATAAAATGATCTTTCTTACTTTCACCAATAGTGATCATGTGTATAACCAATCATGTTTATGAAACTAAGAATGAGAGACACTAGGAATATTTCCTAATGGCTACAGGAAGGCAGATGAAGAAAACCTAAGTCCTTATCACTGAGATTTCAAGGAATAATCATCATCATCATTATCAACCACACAAAGCCTTTAAGTATGAATATTCTGCACTACTTCTGCTTCACATTTCTTTTTCCTAAGAAATACTATATATTTATGATTAAGGGGGAAGAAAACTGTATTGCTAATTATAACTGGATGGCAAAATATCAATCTTTGAATCTAAAGATGTCACCTTGGATCTAAATATATGAAATAACATTTATCTTCAAATAGCCACAGTAATCTGTTTCATTTTCGTAAGTGACCACATGAAATTTCAAGATCTCTTTAAAGGTGACAGAAAATCCCTGTCCATGTTAAATGAATGCGATGTCACTGGAGATAAATATGTTGTTGGTTACTAGCTCATGTTAGTTGGAGTTGACCCATTACTATCAATGTAGTGGTAACTGTTCAGCAATTGCATAAATTATCTGTCTTCTTAACCCATTATATGTGAAAACCACTGAAATGCTCTTCTTGGGGTTGGTATTAACAGTTGCTTCATAGCCCATATTAAAAACCACAGAGCAACTGTTGCAATAATAATAATTCCTTGTGTAAAGGGAAATTTATGTTAAAATATATTGTATTTGTGAAGTTCTTCTACCATCTAAAATAACTTGTTAGTGTGTCCTAGTCAATTATGTTATATCAATCAAGTAAAACTCTATTAACCAGAAATGGAGCTAAATAATAAGAATGACTTAATGTAATAAACTGTTTCAGCATCGTGAACAATCACTCTGAAATATTAACTTGTTATTAAGATCCCAATAACCATGCAGTGATTTTCTATGATGAAATCATATTCCACATAGTAAATAACACAATTACAGGGTACAATTACTTCTCATCTTCATGGAAAGTGCAATGAAACAAAACTCATAAACTAAATATTTCTCATCTTAGACTAAAATGTGTCTTAATTATAATTTTCCACCCATTATCAGGGCTGTTTATGAGTTATTTTCATATAAAAATACAGTTCTGGCTGGTGTGGCTCAGTGGATTGAGTATCAGTCTGCGAACCAAAGGGCCGCTGGTTCAATTCCCAGTCAGGGCACGTGCCTGGGTTTTGGGCCAGGTGCCCAGTAGAAGGTGAGTGAGAGGCAACACACATTGATGTTTCTTTCCCTCTCTTCCTCCCACCCTTCCTCTCTGTCTAAAAATAAATAAATAAAATCTTAAAAAAAAAAATACAGAGCATTAATTCATTCAATTCAAAGTGAACAAAATACTTTTACTGTTGATTTCCTCAACGATATCATTTATGTAACTGTTATGTTTTAATACTGCATATTTGAATGCTCTCCTTTAAATTATGTTTTCAAAAGAGCTACACATCACCAATTCTGTTTTTCAATTATAATAGAATCAAACATACTAATGAGATGAATATTATTAGGAAATAAACTCTAGGATAATAACAAGAAAACGTAGGGATATTAACTTGGTAAGATAAAGTGCTTGTTAAAATTTTTAAATTTAGTACCGATAGGATGCTGGATTACAAAATGCACAAACATTTACCAGAATGTAGTAATCAGGACAGGGTTGTGCAATTTTGGAAATAGAATGTGTGGGGTTTTTTAAAATAATATCACTTTCTTTAAAAAAAAAAAAAGTTTTTATTTATTATTTTTAGAGAGAGGGGAAGGGAGGGAGAAAGAGAAGGAGAGAAACATTGATCAGTTGCCTCTTGCATGCCCCCAACTGGGGACCTGGCCTGCAACCCAGACATGTGCCCTGACTGGGAATCAAACTGGTGGCCTTTTGGTTTGCAGGTTGATGCTCAATCCACTGAGCCACACCAGCCAGGGTGAAAATAAAATGCTTTAACATCCAATTTATGGCTTTTAAATTTTTTTTAAAAAGATTTTATTTATTTATTTTTAGAGAGAGGGGAAGGGAGGGAGAAAGAGAGGGAGAGAAACAGCAATGTATGGTTGCCTATCACATGGCCCTCACTGGGGACCTGGCTTGCAACCCAGGTACGTGCCCTGACTGGGAATCGAACCGGGACCCTCTGGTTCCCAGCCCGCGCTCAATCCACTGAGCTACACCAGCCAGGGTGGGCTTTTACATTATTAAACCAGAGATGATCACTAGAATTTAAATAAATAAAAAATTAGGGCCAATTCTATAATAGTGTAAAAACACATTTCCAAAAAGCAAAGCAAAGGAATTTTATTCTGAAAATAACTTGGAGATTTAGAAGTTTTAAAAAGAGATTACAGAGTTCTGAATCAAGATGGTGGTGCAGGAGGATTAAGAACTCATTTCTTCCCACAAACAAATGGAATCCACAGCTGCATATTGAACAATTACCTCTGAAAGAAACCTGGAAACTAGTTGAGTGATTTCTAGTATGATGTTCTGGCTTTTGGTGGCTGCTACCCAGGGGACATACCCTCAATAACCTGGTTCTGGTGGCCAGTGGGGCTTGTGTTCATGGGGTTAGGGATGGCCAACAAACAAAGAAACAGGTCTTAGCTGGCTTTCTCCCCAGAGCTCAGCGCAGAGAGAGCAAACAGAAATGCCCATATTCCTGTCTTCCCCTGAAATGGGTATATTTGTATTTTTTAAAATTTGCTGCCTAAATAGGGTCCATCTTCCAATCAGACTATCTAGGTGCTAAGTAAGCTGTTCCCCTTTGAGACCCTGACAGGTCTTGCACACCCTCAACTATTGGGAGACTCTAAGAACAAAGACAATAGATAATCACAGAGGACTGAGAGACAACCAAGAGCTAGGGTAGCGTTGAAGGATAGATAAGGTTTGTCTCCTACAGAAGGCCACTCCTTCAGAGTGGGAGAGGTGGCTGTTTCATCTTCCGTAAGGAAACCAACACAGAGAGTGAGTCACAGAAATTGAAGAAACAAAGGATTATGTTCCGGGGCGGGGGTGGGGCAGGGGAAACACAACAAGATAAAGCCTCAGAAAAAGACCTTAATGAAATAAAGATAAGTGATTTACTTTAGAGTTCAAAATAATGGTCATAAATGTGCTCACTGAGGTCAGGAGAACAGAGCATGAACAAAGTAAGAATTTCAACAGAGACAGAAAATGTAATAAGAAGTCCCACACAGGAGTCACAGAGGTGAAGACTACAATAACTGAACTGGAAAACTCAATAGAGGGGTTCAGCAGTAAATGAGATAAAACAAAATAGAGAATCAGCAATCATGAATACAGGTTAGTAAAAATCCTCCCATCAGAGGAGCAAAAAAAAAAAAAAAAAAAAAAAAAAAAAAAAAAAAAAAAAAAAAAAAAAAAAAAAAAAAAAAAAAAAAAAAAAAAAAAAAAAAAAAAAAAAAAAGAATGAAAACGAGTGAAGACAGCTTCAGAGACTGACAGAACAACAAGGGAACGTGCATTTCCACAGCAGGCCACGTTACAATTAAATTGTTAAAAGTTAGAGACAAGAGAGAGTGGCAAAGGCAGCCAGAGAAAAACAACATGTTATGATCTAAATACAAGGGACCGGGCACAAGATGACACGTGAATTTTTCAACAGAAATATTGAAGGCCAGGAGGGAGTGGCAGAAATACATTCAAAGTACTGAAAGAAAATAACTGCCAACCAAAAATACTCTACCAAGTTGTGCTTCTGAATCAAAGGAGGAACAGTTTCCCAGAGAAGTAAAATCTGAAGGAGTTTAGCCCCAATGGATCAGCCTTAAGAGAAATGTTTAAGCCGAAACAAACGGGCACTAAGTAGTAATAGGAAAACATGTGAGAGTATAAACCTCACTGCTAAAGATAAATATATAGTTAAATTCTGAATAAGCTAATGTTGTGAAAGTGGTGGGTTATCATTTATAAAGCGAGTATGAAGTGTAAAAGACAAAAGACTTAAAAATAATTATAATTGCAATAATTTGTTAATGGGTACACAAGATAGAAAGATACAAACTGTGACACCAAAATCATAAAAATGTAGAGCTTTAGAATGTATTTGAACATAAGCTGCTATAAATTTACAAGAGACTGTTATAAAGATAAGGTATATGGAATCTTGGGGGAAATACCCCAAAGAAATAGTGGCAGGGAAATGGCGGGGCGGGGGCGCGGGGGGCACGCGACCAAAATGGGCAAAGGTGGTCAAAAGGCACAAACTTCCAGTGAAAGACCAACAAGACTTGGGGGTGTAAGGCACAGTTAACGATACTGTATTGTGTATTTCAAAGTTTCTAAGAGAGTAGACCTTAAAAGTTCTCATGGTAAGAAAAGAAAATGATAACTGTGTGGTGATGGACATTAATAAAACCTATCATGGTAATCATTTTGCAATATATATATTTATCAAATCATTATGCTGCATATCTAAAACTGATATCAAGTTAAATGTCAATTGCAGCTCAATTTTAAAAATTAGTCATTAAAATACAAGGAACTAATGGAACTGGTTCACAGATGTGGCAAAAATCAACACTGTAAATAACAAATATGAGATACGTGTGTACTCCAGAGTGTAATGAGCAGCTGTCTTGTTGTCTTCATATTCCAGCCAGTACATTAACTTTTTATAGAGTTAAAGATAATGATTGTAAAAGAGTACTGGGTTCTCTGGAGTTCCCATAAGACTATCAGCTAATTTCTCAAAAGAAACCTTACAGGCAAGAAGGGGCTGGAAATAAGTTTTCAAAGTCGTGGAAGGCCAGGACCTACATCCAAGATTTACTCTATCCAGCAAAGCTTTCATTTAGAATGGAAGGGCAGATAAAATGCTTCCCAGATAAGGTAAAGCTAAAGGAATTCATCATCACCAAGCCCTTATTATATGAAATGATAAAGGGACTTACCTAAGAAAAAGAAGATCAAAACTGTGAACATTAAAATGACAACAAATTTACAACTATCAACAACTGAAAGTGAAAAAACAAACCAAGCAAACAACGAGAACAGGAATAGAATCATAGATATGGAGATCACTTGGAGAGTTATCAGCTGGGAGGGGGAAGAGAGAGAAAGGGGAAAAGGTACAGGGAATAAGAAGTATAAATGGTAGGAACAAAACAGACAAGGGGATGTTGAGAATAGTATAGGAAATGTGAGGCCAAAGAACTTAGATGCACAACCCACGGGTATGAACTTAGGAGGGGGAATGCTGGAAGGAATGAGGGTTCTGGGTGGAGGGGGCAAAGAGAAAAATTGGGACAACTGGAATAGCATACTCAATAAAATACATTAAAAAAATAAATATTGGAGAAGATGTGGAGAAAAAGGAGCTCTTGTACACAGTTGACTGAAATGTAAACTGATGCAGCCAGTGTGAAAAACAGTACGGAAGTGTCTCAAAAAATTAACTGATCTACCACATGATTCTGCAATTCTTCTCGGTATTTATCCAAAGAATATGAAAACATTCACTTAAAAAGATAATAGTACCCCTATGTTCACTGCAACACTACTTAAAACAGCAAAACAGGAAAACAACTGAAGTGCCCAATGATGGATAAAGGTGTGTCTGTGCACGCGATGGAAAACACTCAGCCATAAAGACAGGAAATCCTGCCACTGTGACAACAAGCATGGGTCTGGAGGTAGGAATATGCCATGTGAAACAATTCAGAAGAAAAAGGACAAAAACTGATTCCACTCAGTGGAATATAAAATGAAAAAGTAACAAATGAACAAACAAAAAAAACAAAAACAAATTCACAGATATAGACAATAGGTTGTGATTACTGGAGGGGAAACGAATAGGGGGAGGGCAAAACGGGTCAGGTGGTTTAAATATATGGTGATGGATGAAACCCAGACTTTCGCTGGTGAGCACGCTATAGTGTATACAGATATCAAATTATAATGTTGTATACTTGAAAATTACATAATGTTATTAACCAATGTTACCTCAAAAGAACATAAAGACCACCTTCTTCCCTTCAAAAAAGGGAAAAGATTATATATAAAAATATAATATAAAAATCAGATCTTACATCAATCAAAATCAGTAAGGCATATTTAAAAATAAACACAAGCATAGAGGGTCTTGTATAGTCCCTGAAACATAAGAAACATTTCTTTTGGCAGCTAACTAAATTTAGTAAGTACTAAAAGAAAAAAGAAGATCTACCTGGAAATCCAGGAAAAAACTTCTGATTTTGTTCCTCTTAATATTCATATGTTTATATTACTTAGTGCAGTTTTATTAGACTGCATATGTGAAAATTTAGTAGGTTACAAATAGCATGTTAATAAACAGAATAAAAATATGAGCTCAATATATGTGATAGAATAAATACTGTTTCATGAAACAGTTTTTTTCAGTTACACATCATGGACTCTGCATTGTTAAGTATAATCAATGTATTCTGTATTACGGGGTACAATGAAAAAAATAAAGACCCCAATGACACTGACCTAAAGGCCATTGTGCCTGCAGTAGGTTCTATGGCACTTCCTCCACATTAAACATTTAAAAAATTATGTAATAATGGTTAGTAAGATTTTCCACATAAAAATATACATAAGGAATGTATAATCTGTAAACAGCACACATTTCAGACAGTTGTGCTCAAAATATGAGGCTATCAGCCATATCTGGGTCAAAGTCAGGATTAAATGGATATCTGCATGTACTGATGTATTTGTTACCCAATTTACTCCAGGGAACGGTGGTAAAAATATTCCTTTAACTGAGGTGCAACAAATACACAGTAAGGTATACACATCTAAAATATACATCTTGATGAAATTTTACAATGAACACACCCATGTAACTACCACCAAAAGCCAGATATAGAACATTACCAGAACTCTAGAAACCCCACTGGAGGCACTCCTAGTAATTACTCCTTCCCCCAAAACAAACACTACCATTGACGTGTATTACCGCAGATGGAGCTTGCCTATTTTTGAACTTTACATAAATGGAACAGAACGTAGGTCCTCTTTTCTGTCTAGCTTCTGTAGCTGCACATTCTGTCCATGTGGTGCATCCACGCTCACTGCATACAGCAATTACGACTTTCGTGTTGTTGCTGTGTAGTACTCCATTACGTGAATAGACCACAGTTATCTGCTCTACTGAATATTCTTATCCCAATCTTTCAGCACATCTTTCTGTCGGGCATAAATTTTCATACGGACCTGCTATATCATAGGGTATCTGCATGTTTAACTTTAGTAGATAGTGCTGAATGTTTTTCAAAAGTGATTGTAACACAGATTACTCTTAATACTGCTTCCATGTTGCCAACTAATAATCAATTTCAAATAAAAAAAATCTAATGGAATTTCCTTTGCTACAGATGGTTTTCACGAGTATATGTGGTAATAGCAGCTTTGATAACTCAAACATATAGATTAAGAAAATTCAAACATGCAGACAAGAGGAAAAGCTTTAAGTATTTTAAATGCTAAGTTGTAAAAAAAAAAAAAAACTAATATGTTTTTGTTCATAGAATTTTAGAAGACACAATTAGAATCTTTTCCAAAACCCAGAATTCTTATTTAAAAGCTATTAAATTCAACCAAATAAAGCTGGTAACTACTATATGTAAGGTAATAAAAATACAAAGAAGAGGTCACAGTGGTCCAATCATTCATTCAACAAATGATTATCAAGTGTTTATTACATGCCAAGTACTATCCCAGGAGCAGGGGACACAACACAGAATCAACTGGTAACAGCCTGGACCTGCATGCAGAGGAGAAAAACTATAGAATGGGGATGCAGGGGTGGTATACTTTTTAAATAGGATGGTCAGAGGAGGCCTGACAGAAAAGGTGACATTTGATTAAAATTCTCAAGGAGATGAGAGAATAAGCCAGGCTAAGAATCTAGTGAGAGTTCCAGCAAGTTTTTTCCCTCGAGAGATAAATAAATAATCTGGTGAGGGGGGGGTGGGAGGTGGGTTGCAATTGGCAAAGAGAAGGGGAAAGAGATGATGAATAACTCAGGAAACCTACCATGCAAGGGAGAGCATGAAAAAAAAAAAGATGAAACGTGCTTACAGAAACAATATGAACACCAATTCTACAGAGTTCTTGTGACATCAAAATTATACTGTCTCCAAACTTCTCTGAGCCAGTTTCTTCATTTTTCCTATAAGATGGTGATAATACTTATCACCATGATAAATAAGAGACAAAACTGATTATGGGACAATATTGTTTAGAGTGAAGTTATATTACTGTTAAAAGATGAAAAACGGCCCTGGCTGGTGTAGCTCAGTGGATTGAGTGCGGGCTGGGAACCAGAGGGTCCCGGTTCGATTCCCAGTCAGGGCACATGCCTGGGTTGCGGGCCAGGTCCCCGTGAGGGCCATGTGAGAGGCAACCATACATTGCTGTTTCTCTCCCTCTCTGTCTCCCTCCCCTCCCCTCTCTCTAAAAATAAAAATATTAAAAAAAAAATCTTAAAAAAAAAAAAAAAGAAAAACGCTGAGAGCCAATAAAATAAAATATCTTGTCAGAATTCTTAGTTAGACATTATGATGAGCTCAGTTCTAGTGTAATCCCACAACTCAGGGGATAAGAGGTTTTTTGTTTAAATAACAATTTTTTAAATCTTCACCTGATTTGAAAGACAACAGAGAGAGAGAGAGAGAGAGAGAGAGAGAGAGGGAGGGAGAGAGAGAGAGGGAGGGAGAGAGAGAGGGAGAGAGAAAGAAACCAATTGGTTGCCTCCCGTACATGCCCCAACCAGGACTGAACCTGCAATCTAGGTATGTGCCCTGACCCAGAATTGTTGTACAGAACAATACTCCAAATCAACTGAGCTACCTGGTCAGGGTTTGTTTTTCATATCAAAAAGAGAAAAGCAACATGTTAATATCGAGGAATGAAGTGAGCTATAAAGCAGGAAGGAGGGAAGAAAGGATATGCATTAAGAATTGAAAATCTATCAAATCTGCCTTGTAGTGCCACCAATTAGTTTACTAAACCCTCCATCACAAGAGGGTAGGATGGATGAGATTACTACTCCTGAAAACCAGTTCTTTATTTGAAAATTTTATTTTTCAATTACAGTTGATATTCAATATTATTTTGTATTAGTTTCAGGTGTATAGCACAGTGACCAGATAATCATATACTTTACAAGACGTTCCTGAATTCTTGTTCTTAACATATTCTTGTCTCCAGAAAATAAAAGGGAAATTTCAGTTATTTATACCAGTAATGGTAATCTCACTATTAATCTTAAAACTTACAAATAATCTTTTATTTATTTATTTTTATTTTTTTAAAGATAAGTACTTTTATTTTATTTTTTTTTAAGATTAATTTATTTATTTTTAGAGAGAGTAGAGGGAGGGAGAAAGAGAGGGAGAGAAACAGCAATGTATGGTTGCCTCTCACATGGTCCTCACTGGGGACCTGGCCTGCAACCCAGGCATGTGCCCTGACTGGGAATCGAACCAGGACCCTTTGGTTCCCAGCCCGCGCTCAATCCACTGAGCTACACCAGCCAGGGCACAAATAATCTTTTAGATATAAAATAACTCTTGGGCCCTGGCTGGTGTGGCTCAGTGAACTGAGCGCTGGCCCGCAAACCAGGATGCACAGGTTGCGGGCTGGGTCCCTGGTGGGGGGGCGGGTGAGAGGCAACCACACATTGATGTTTCTCTCCCTCTTTCTCCCTTCCTTCCCGTTCTCTAAAAATCAATGAATAAAATCTTTAAAAAAAATATCTCTTGGGTAGTCTAAAAGGAAAGAAGATACAGAAGAAGTAAGGTTTCAGGAGGCTTTCTCAAGTCTGATCATCAATGTGTGTTAACATTTTCAGATAAAAAACATAGAGAAGTATTTCTGGAAGTTCAGATAAGCATACAGTGCTTTCTTCCTCCTTTTCATAGTTCAGTCAAATGAAAGCCGTGGCTGGGTAGCTCAGCTGGTTAGCGTGTCAACTCAGTATGTCAAGGTTGAGGGTTTGATTCCCAGTCAGGGCACATATGAGAATCAACCGATGAATGCATAAATAAGTGGAACAACAAATTGGTATTTCTCTAAAAATCAATAAAAAATAAAAGTAAAGCCCAAGTTACTAGCATTAAAGTTGGCTTGTATTTGCTGCTTTGTTTTCCTTTGTGTCTCTCTCCCTTTTGAAAAGAAACCTAGTGGTAATTCCTGGGCAGGCAGGTACCTACTCCCGTCAGTGCCTGCCTGCCTCTACTTGAAAAGAAGAATGGACTCTGCAGCCTGCAAAGAACAGGGCTCTAGACACTCAGGGAAAATGTCTGAGTGTGCAAGATTTACTAGAAATGACACATACAAGTCATGAAATTTTCTTTTCTTCTCTTTTCCCTTTCTGAAGCCAATTATCTCATGTGATCTCCTCATGTCTCACCAGCAAGGGTATCTAGCAAATCCCAGTTGATGCTGGAGGAGGGGGAAATCACCTCATTTTTAGCACACTGATTGTATTTTGGTTACAAGTAAGTCATGAATAACATTTATTTTCAGATGCAGACTGGAATCTAGAAAAACAAAAAGCACATGACAATCTGCTATGTTGGTAAAACAATAATACTATCCCGTGAGTGAATAAAAAAAGGTAAAACTGGTTTAGATGAACTATGTCTAAAACTATGAAAACTAAGTCAGCATGGAATTTATAAAACTGTTAGGCACAGGAAACTTAAGAGACTAAAAACAAAGAATAAAGATAAATGGGATCTTCCTTATTATGAGAAATGTAAATACTGGGCTTCTTTCCCAGGAGAGAACCAATTCTACTTAATAAATTTATAAATAGTCCTAGAAAAAGGAGCAGAGAGTTTAAGTTCCAAACCTATATTTGAAATTATAAGTGCCAAATTTATGACAATAAATTGAAAAATCATGTAAACTTAAGTGTGTAAGAAGAAAATAGCAGGTAAATTTCAATGTGGACAAGAGTAAGGTAACATATTTAGGGAAAATGTATTTAAATATAAAATGGTGAGTTATAAAAGTTTTAAGACACAAAGAAAAGGGAAATGTAAGTAGATTCCCAAGCAAGCAGTTTATTGAAGTAAACAATTTATTAAGAAACACTAACAGCCCTGGCTGGTGTAGCTCAGTGGATTGAGCGCGGGCTGGGAACCAAGCGGTCCCGGTTCTATTCCCAGTCAGGGCACATGCCTGGGTTGCAGGCCGGGTCCCCAGTGAGGGCCATGTAAGAGGCAACCACACATTGCTGTTTCTCTCCCTCTCTTTCTCCTTCCCCTCTCTCTAAAAATAAATAAATAAACTCTTTAAAAAAAAAAAAAAAAAAAAAAAAAAAAAAAAAAAAAAAAAAAAAAAAAAGTGGTTTAAAAAAAAAAAAAAGAAACACTAACAAAACGCACTGCCCAACAGGACTGTAGTTGCAGAAGTCTGAAAAACATGAGTAATGCCACTGCCCCTGGAAAATCACATGCAATTTTGATAACTTCATGGTAGGAAAGATATAAAAGAATTAGATAAAGGACTCTGAAAAAAATATTAAAGCTCTGGCTGGTGTAGCTCAGTGGGTTGAGCATCAGCCTGCAAACCAAAAGGTTACCAGTTCGATTCCTGGTCAGGACACATGCCTGGGTTGCAGGTCAGGTTTCCAGCATGGGGTGCGTGAGAGACAATCACACATTGATGTTTCAATCCCTCTTTCTCCTTCCCTTCCCTTCTCTCTAAAAATAAATAATTAAAATCTTTAAAAAATACATTAAAGTGCTCAAAGCGTTTGGAGGCTGTTGGAAATAAAAACTAAATGGTTACCTTTTCTAGAAAGGCTGAAAAGGCAACCAACTGAAATCTATAAAGTTATAAAAAGAGGAAAGGGGAAGTGTTAAAAAAATCTCACAATACTAGAATGAGAGGCAAATTTAAACAAATTGAAGCACTGCTTTAACTAATAGGCTATGATTTTCTGAAGTTGTTACCTGAAGCAGTAGTAAAAATACCAATTTTCACAAGTTTTGATGAATTAATTGATGCAGATCCATATCAGGGAAAGGGACAAGAAGTCTAGAGTACATGCCTACTTTCAGGGGAGCACTGGATTAACTATCATGCCCACTTCCTGATACATCTGCACAGTGCTTTAGTTTAAGAGCATGATAGCTCATGCTTTTGAACTGTAAGGACCAAGACAGGAAAATGGGAAGAACACTCTACCAAGAGAAATTTCTTTAAATATTCAGCAAGAAAGAACTACAGATCTATTATGACAAATCACACATCATGGCTAATTAGAAACAAAAACACCTTTTGTGATATGAAATGAGCGTAATGGTAATCCTGCCATCTATGTCTTGCATTAAACTTTGATCTTGGGCTAGGACCGCTGGGAGCACTCAACAGTTATAACAGAATGTGGGTTTGTTTTTTAAAGTGTTAACTGATTTGCAAACTCATGCACAAAATCACAGCATACAGTCTGTTGGTCCAAGTTTCAATGAAAGGGGCCTTTCTATAGACATTTTACAAAAGGTTTGAAACATAAACCTGAAAAAAAATCTTTAAATTAGTTTAACAAAGGTAACCTAATCATTACCGCCTGCTTACTTTTTTCCATATCTGTAAGCAGGTGTGCAAACGAAAAGAAAAGAGCAGACATAAACCAAAACTATGTTCTATTCCAATGCCAAAGCAAACTAATAAGAGAAACAAACATTATTTACTGTGGTTTATCAAAGGCCAGGCTACATTGCCCTCTTTTTTTTTTTTTAATTTAAAAATCATTTAATTTCAATTAGAATTGCTTCTTCATCAAAATAAGTTTTTTTCTATTTTAATTTGATCATTGATAGTTGAGCACTGCTAGAATATAAACCATTTTAAGCTTCCATCACTCTGTATTCTTTCCTGTGAGGAATAACTAGCTCAAAATTTTTACTATGTTCTTTCCTCTAAATTTATTTTGTTACCAAAAAAATGAAGCAGAATAAAAATGATTTTGAGGAGGTTGGATTTAAAAGTATTCATTAAATTTATTTTTTAAATAAAAGTCTACTGAGATGACATAGTTAAGTAGAGAAATACACATGTAAAAACAAATGGATTCAGTAATGCAGAACAAGTGGACAATTACCTAGATGCCACTTATTCAGTAGCTTACATCAGGTTATACCTCTCTTTCTTGTTCAGTTAGTTAAACTATTATAAGAATGGGCTAAAGAAATAGAGAAGAGTCAGAAAACAAAGAAAGATGAAAAGTCTGAAGTATAGTGGCGAGAAGAGTTTAAAGTAAAGTTGCCTGAGAAAGCAAATAAAATGAGGCATGAAGAATTCCACCATAAATCATGCTAAGTATGTTTAGAGATTACAACTGTGTGTTATGTACAACTGAGCTGGCTCTGACTCCTGGTGACCCTATGAGTAAGTGATGTCCACAAGTCCTGAACTCAACAGTCCTGTTCAGCTCCTGCAGACTCATGCCCATGGCTTCTTTTACGGACTACAGCTACAGAACTACCTCGAGTGCCACCTTTTCTTGTGGAACCAAATGCAAGTAGGTGACCTTTATGTACCGAAGCTAACTCTGCTAGTTATTCAATATCCTGCAACAAAATCCTTGAAAAGAGACCAATTAAAATTGCTTAATCTTGATGGCACTTTGTGGTAAAATCGTGAGCCAGCTCTGAAAGAAGAAAAAGCCTGCCTTTTCAAAAACTGAATGTTGTTGGGTGTGGTTGGTTGATTCTGAAAAGAGAAACTACAACAAGCCTTGGTAGCTCTGACATGGCCTTTAAATGATAAAGAAATGTGTTTAACATGTGTCTCTGAAGTTCATTATGGCAAAGTTTATCAGTTTAACCCTTTGCAAGCAAGCAAAAGATCATGAAAGCAGGAAGCTTTTCTGTGGAACGCTTGATGCAACACAAACCATAGCAGTTAAGGCCAAGCTTAATGCAAACCCTCTAGAGTCCACGTTGACAAATTCTTTAACAAGCCCTGTGGTTACAGGGAAGCTGGTTTCACTCTGACTCACTCCTACTCAAATAGTTTACTGGAAATGAAGGGGAGGGGGAATTTTCAGAGAAGTCATGTGATGGCCAGACAAACCACAGCCAGTAAAGGTTCAACAGAGTCAAAAACAGGTCCCAGAAACAACGGACACCCAGAGTGTTCAAATGGCACTAAATTACATGTAAATGAGTCCTGTTGGGTTTCAGATCATCCGCACTATGAACTCTTTCATAAATCTCGGTATGTAAAGGAACAGATACTTCACAAGGGGAAAAACCAGCAGGCATTGACATGGTGTGGGCAGCTACAAACACTTCACAGGAAAATGTGCTTAACAGAGAATAGCATCAAAGAAACGTTAAAGCACTTGAGTGTATAAATAATCATTATTAAATGCTTTCCCATAGTCTCTAAGCTCAAATGATCAAACACATATTCTACCATCAAAAGAACGTCAAAAGAACCTTTAATTATCCCCTTGTACTAGGAGGATATTCACTGGATAATGCATGAAAAGAAAATGCACTAGCCATGAGAATGAGAACTACCATTAATTACAATGGGCAAGCTCCTTTTGGTGTTATGTGTTTTCACTAATAAAATAATGTACGTAACTTGAAATTTCTAAACAGGATAAAAAGTCTATTAAGCTAAAACAATTGTGCAGCCTTAAATATATTTAATACAAACTAGTAAGCTAAAAGATATTAGTATTTAAACTTAATTTGGGGATTTAACTTCAATAAATTATGTAAGTGGCAAGTTTTAATTAATTTAAATACTATAGCGCTAAACAGAAGCTAAAAAAAAAAAAATGCTCCCTTCATATATATTAAATCCAGGAACTATAAAATAGCCTTTGAGGCACTATTTAACCTAACAGACTCATGAATTATATTCAAGAGAAAAACAAATTGGTCAATATAAATATGGAGGAAAAAATTGCATTCTTTCACAAGATGCAGTTTTAAGGAATTTCAGTTTCTTATTTCTGACTTAATTCTCAATTTCCTATATTGATAGAAATAATATTAATCAAAACAGCATGATACTGGCATAAAAATAGACATAGATAAGTAGAAGAGAATCTAGAGCCCAGGGAAAAATCCACACCTTTATAGTCAATTAATATTTAACAAAGGAAGCAAGAACATATAATGGGGTAAAGATAGTAATTCAATAAATAGTGCTGGGAAAATTGGACAGATTCATGCAAAAAAAAAAAAAAGAAACTAGACCACCTCCTTTCAACCATACACAAGAACAGACTCAAAATAGATTAAAGACTTAAATGTTAGACTCGAAACCATAGAAATCCTAGAAAAAGACATATGCAGTAAAATCTCAGACATCTCATAGCAACATTTTTCTGATCTATAGTATCCCCTGGGGCAAGGAAAACAAAACAAAAAAATAAACAAATGGGACTACAGCAAACTAAAACGTTTTTGTACAGCAAAATGAAATCAACAAAATGAAAAGACAACCTGCTGAATGGGAGAACATATCTGTCAATGATACACCTGATAAGGGATTAAGTATCTAAAATTTATAAAGAACTTATAAAAACTCAATACCACCCCACCCCCCGGCAAACAATCCAATTAAAAAACTGGCAAAAGACCAAACTATACACATCTCCAAATAGGACATTCAATGGTGTGGGGGGGGGGGGGAATGGAGATAACTGTACTTGAATAACAATAAAATATGTGTGTGTGAATGTATGTGTGCGTGGTGCTCGATAAATGTTTTTTTAAAATGGATGATTGAAAAACAACAACAACAAAAAGCAAAGAGGACATACAGATGGCCAATAGACTTATGAAAAGATGTTCAATGTCATTAATCGTCATAGAAATGCAAATTAAAACCACAGTGAGCTATCACCTCATACTGGTCAGAATGGCTGTCATCAATAAATCAAGAAACAAGTGCTGGTAAGGATGTGGAGAAAAGGAAACTCTTGTGCATTGCTGGTGGGAAAGCAGACGGGTACATCCACTGTGGAGAGCAGTATGGAGTTACCTTAAAAAATTAAAAGTGGAACTGCCTTATGACCCAGAGATTCCACTTCCAGGAATATATTAGAAGAAACCCAAACCACTAATTTGAAAGAATATATGCACCCTTATGTTCACTGCAGTGTCATTTACAATTGACAAGATTTGGAAGTAGCCCAAGTGCTCATCAGTAGGTGAGCTGATATAAAAGCTGTAGAAATGTAATGTGGAGTTACATTTACACAGAGGAATGCTACTTGGCCATGAAAACCAAGGGAATCTTACCTTTTGTAACAGCACAGATAGACCTGGAGAGTATTAGGCTAAGTGAAATAAGCCAGTCAGAGAAAGACTAGTACCATATGATTTCACTCATATGTGGAATCTAATGAACAAAATAAACTATCAAACAAAAGAGAAACAGCCTCATAGACACGGAGAAGAGTACAGTGATTACTGGAGGGAAAAGCAGGTGAGGGAGGTAAAGAGGGTAAAGGAGGAGAAATGGTGATGGAAGGAGATGACTGGAGTGGTAGACACAGTACACTACATACAGATGATGTCTTCAGGGTACACCTGAAACCTACAATTTTATTAACCAACGTCACCTCAATAAATTCAATGAAAAAATGAAGAAACTGCCTTGGCTGGTGTGGCTCAGTGGGTTGAGCACAGGCCTATGAACCAAAGGGTTACCAGTTCGATTCCCAGTTGGGGCGCATGCCTGGGTTGCGGGCCAGCTCCCCAGTGGGGGGCATGCTAGAGGCAACCACACAGAAGTTTCTCTCCCTCTCCTTCTCCCTCTATTCCCCTCTCAAAAAATAAATAAATATGATATTTAAAAAAAAAGTGATGAAACTATAAAATAGTCTTTGAGGAAATACTTAACCTAATAGACTCATGAATTAGACCCAAGAAAAGACAAGCTAGTCAGTATAAATATAGAGAAAAAAACTTGCATTCTTTTAAAAGATGAAATTTTTAAAACTTCAATTTCTTACTTTACTTAATTCTCAATTTCCTATATTGATAGGAATAATAAGAAAGTTTCACACAGTCTACAACCTAACATTTTGTAAAAAAGAATCCAAGTAGCTAGGTCATTTGGACATTCAGGAAAGCACACTTATTCAAACCATATTCTTCCAAGTAAATATGTACAACATTCCTACTCTATTGTGTAAGCTTTAAACACAGAAAACCCACAATCAGCCTCATGACCCCATTCCCCGTTACTTCGATAATACTGGCTGCCTTAATCTTTTAGGATACATCAAGCAAATAAGTTCCTTTATTTTTCAAACTTTTATTCCTAATGTTTCAAATTTTCCTTTTTGTTTGGTTATGTAGCTTAAAGAATAAACTAGTTACCACAAGAATCTTCATTGGTTTCTAAAGTACAGAATTTACAAATGTTGTTTTACTTAATGTGAATTAATCTCAGACATTATCTTTAACCCTTGCTCTCAGATGACTATTCTGAGATGCAAAATTATTCAATCTTTCTCACATAAAATCATTTGTGCTCATGCACTTTTACATTTTATTTTGCAGTGGAATAATATTAAGTGAATGTATTTCATGTAATGCTACATTTTCTCTTGGTATTTCTTAGTTTATTCAAAGTCTCTACCTCACGACTAGTATGTGCAGGAGCAGGCAGGCATTGTTGAAAATGCTCACGTTTTTGTGGCCTCCCCTTAAGGAGTTTCCAGACTCCTGGGAGAGATAAGAAAAGTCCATAAATACTTGTAAAAGGTAGAAAATGATGAGTACATAAGGAAGATAAAGCAAGAGACAATTTCCAGGAGTTGGGAAGATTTTTGAGGAGCAAAGTTCTATGTCCAGAGGTGTTTTTCAGAGAAAATTAAAAAAAAAAAAAAAAAAGAATTTATTTGCTTTGTGTGGGAATAAATTGGAAAAAAAGACTAGTAAAGAGGAGCTCTATTAGGAAGTCACTGGAAATGTTCAGGGAACTCGTGCTAAAGGTCTGAACCAGTAGTGGGAAGGGAAAGGAAAGGGCAGATATGAAGACACTGTGAAGACAGACTTAAAAGGCCTTGAAGAATGACTAGATAAAGGAGGCAAAGAGGGAGTCAGATGACCCAACTTTTACAAATGATGTTAGAATTACTCAAGGTCATAGGAAGCTACATTCATTTATGTCTACCTCCCACAAACATCTAATGAAAACATGATAGAAAGCCAAGAGCAAAAGGAAGTCAGCTTGGTGGAAAAATACTGCCTAATCTCAATACTGGACTCATGAAAATAAATTAGGTGCCATAGGAATCAGAATTCAAATAAATGTGTTAATAATCTTTTCCCCTCATCAAAATACCTATAATATCAAATCCGACCATCAGTCAAAACTGGAATTTAAGCTAATACTTAGCTTTAAAATTGTTACCTAGTAACCACTTCCAAGTAAAAGCATATACACCCTTTAACCTAGTTGGAGAGCACATGGTAAAACAATGAGAGCCAAGTATTTTTTTTCACTCTTCCTGCTGATAAACTTATTCTACCAAAAGGGATAAAAAAACACATTTTTCTACCTAAGTCTCAGGCCAATTTTAAAATTCAAATACCCACTCACAGTTATTCATTTTGCATAATTTGCTATTTAGCTACCATTCACCCAACCTTTCTGTAAAATCCAATTTAATGGATTTTACAGAATATACGTATCTATGAGGAAAGAAATTCCAACGCCAAAGTCAGATGAACTTTTGGATTTTTGTGAAAAACTTATTGCTCTAAGAACTTTTAAATCACACTCAGTAGGATATAACTAAAAAGATATCTGTAAATGTAGCTTCCAAATAAATAAAAACCTAATACCTTTTAAAATACTATTAAAAACTATTTACAAAAATATAATATACAATTTATAGCAATAAAATGTTAGTCAAAACTAACATTAAAATCATCAGGAAAAAAAGCTAATTACCTGAAAAACAAAGTTAGATTCTTATATTATATGATAGGTAAAATACTATAATAGATTTAAGATTTAAAAGTAAAAGAATAAAGTCAGAGCTTCCAGCCAAGATGGAGGTGTAGGTAGATACACTTTGCTTCCTCACACAACCAAAAGGATAACAACCAATTCAAAAATGAAAAACCACCAGAACTGCCAGAAAATTGAACTGTCTGGAAGTCTGACAACCAAGGAGTCGAAACATTCATCCAGACCGGTAGGAGGGTGGAGCCAGTAAAGCAGAGAGGCAAGGATATGTGCCCGAGTGGTGGATGGTAAAGCAGGCAGACCAGGCGGAACAGGCGGCAGTCCCACATTCTTGTGCAGATAAGCTGGGAGGGACAACTGGGGAGTGAGACAAACCACACAACCCAGGGTTCCTGTGCAGGGAAATAAAGCCTCAAAACCTCTGACTGAAAACACTGGTGGGGGTTGAGGCAGCGGCAGAAACTCCCAGCCTCACAGGAGAGTTTGTTGGAGAGACCCACAGGGTCCTAGAACGTACACAAACCCACCCACCCAGGAATGAACATCAGAAGTGCCCACTTTGCTTGTGGGTTTCGGGGGAAGTGACTGAAAGTAAGGCGAGAG
>PVJI01000627.1:35717-167058 GCA_004026765.1 Micronycteris hirsuta
AAAAAAAAAAAAAAAAAAAAAAAAAAAAAAAAAAAAAAAAAAAAAAAAAAAAAAAAAAAAAAAAAAAAAAAAAAAAAAAAAAAAAAAAAAAAAAAAAAAAAAAAAAAAAAAAAAAAAAAAAAAAAAAAAAAAAAAAAAAAAAAGGCCCAAATGAAAGAACAGATCAAAACTCCAGAAAAAGAACTAAGAGATGAGGAGATAGCAAACCTATCAGATGCAGAGTTCAAAACACTGGTAATCAGGATGCTCACAGAATGATTGAGTATGGTCACACACACACACAAAAAAGAAGTAAAGGCTATGCAAAGTGAAATAAAAATATACAGAGAAACAAGAGTGAAGGGAAGGAAACCAGGACTCAAATCAAAGATTTGGAACAGAAAGAAGAAATAAACATTCAATCAGAAAAGAATGAAGACCCAGCTGGTATAGCTCAGTGGATTGAGCGTGGGCTGGGAACCAGAGGGTCCCGGTTCGATTCCCAGTCGGGGCACATGCCTGGGTTGTGGGCCGGGTCCCCAGTGAGGGCCATGTGAGAGGCAACCATATATTGCTCTTTCTCCCTCCCTTCTCCTCTCTCTGAAATTAAATAAATAAAATCTTAAAAAAAAAAAAAAAAAAGAAAAGAATGAAGAAACAAGAATTCAAAAAAATGAGGAGAGGCTTAGGAATCCTGGGACAACTTTAAATGCTCCAACATCTGAATCATAGGGGTGCCAGTAGGAGAAGAGAAAGAGCAAGAAATTTAAAACTTATTTGAACAAATAATGAAGGAGAACTTCCCCAATCTGGTGAAGGAAATAGACATAAGAGTCCAGAAAGCTCAGAGAGTCCCAAAGAAGTTGGACCCAAGGAAGCACACACCAAGGTACATCCTAATTATATTACTGAAGATTAAAGAAAAGGAGAGAATCTTCAAAGCAGCAAGAAAAAAGGAGACAGTTACCTACAAAGGAGTTCCCATATGACTGTCAGCTGATTTCTCAAAAGAAACCTTGCAGGCAAGAAGAGGCCGGAAAGAAGTATTCCAAGTCATGAAAGGCAAGGACCTACAACCTAGATTACTCTATCCAGCAAAGGTATCATTTAAAATGGAAGGGCAGATAAAGTGCTTCCCAGATAAAGTAAAGTTAAAGGGACTTACTGTCACCAAGACATTATTACATGAAATGTTAAAGAGACTTATTTAAGACAAAAAAGAACAACAAAACTATGAACAGTAAAATGACAACAAATTCACAAAGTATCAACAACTGAACCTAAAAAAAAAAAAAAAAAAAAGGGAAACCAAAAACAAACTAAGCAAACAACTAGAACAGGAACAGAATCACAGAAATGGAGATCACACGGAGGGTTATCAGCAGGGAGGGGATGAGGGGAGAATAGGGGACAAGGGTACAGGGAATAAGAAGCATAATTGGTAGGCACAAAATAGACAGGGTAAGTTAAGAATACTATGGGAAATGGAGAAGCCAAAGAACTTATATGTATGACCCATGGACATGATCTAAGGGGTGGGGGTTACTAAAGGGGAATGGTGCAGGGCGGAGGCAGATAAAGAGAAGAAAAAAAAAATGGGACAACTGTAATAGTATAATCAATAAAATACGCTTAAAAAAAGAATAAAGTCATAAAAATACTAAAAGAAAGTATTACTGAATATTTACTATATAACTGTAAGGGTTCAGAAAGATAAGTTTAGGAACTACTCCAAAAGAAAAAGTCTAAGATATTGATATAAAGAAAAAAATGTACACTTCTTTATTCAAAAAGCAAATCAAAACACAATAAACACTATGGAAAAATATTTGCAGCATATGACGAAAGGGATCTCCTTAAAAATGTCAGTCAATAAGAAAAATAAAAACTACGTTAAATATAAAAATTGGTAAATGAAGCAGTTCAAGTTTTTTCCTTTTTGTTTATCTGTGTTTTCAACATTTTATATAACAAACATACTTAAAATCAGAAAGTTGTTATAAAAAGAAAAGATGTAGAAAATATCTGACAACACTGAAAAAATGTTCACAGGATGATTTTATATTCAAAACAAGTCACAAAACAATAAATAGAATATGACTCACTCATAAATACTTATAAAGAAAAAGACTGAAGGATGTAGGGACTATTTGATTATTTTTAAGTACATATATATTTACCGGTCATCTGCAATGAGCTGTGTCACTTTATAATAAGAGCACAATCATAAAAATCAGTATCAAATGTTTATTACATGTGAAAAAAGAAGTTGACCCTAATACATATGATGTGATCCTACTTCTTTTTTAAAAAAGTTATACATGCAAAGAAAGCTTAGAAATAGGGAATTATTATCCTGCTTTGATGAGTAGCTGTGTGGGTTTTCACTTTCAACTTTTAATATTTCTGGAATGTTTCAATCTTATTACTATATGCACTTATATAATTAAAAATATGCAAATCTCAAAAATGTAACAGAAGCAAAGATCCTAAGACAAATTTGTTACTGAAAACGCAAAAAAAGTTTTTAAGATAGCTGAATTTAAAAAGAAAATTAAAAAAAATCCTCTTAAATTGTTATAAATTTATTTGCATTGTGAAAACCTTAAAATCAAAACCAATAATGTATTACAACAATGTATCAAAACGGCTGAGGTACAATAGATCATGTTTGGGTACAGTAATAGTAGGTAGTGTTAGCAAGAGTAAACAAAACCAAAAAATTAATTTTGCCAAGCCACTGCAAAGAACTCTAATTTGAATAGGAATTAAACCATTAGTAGTCTTTCATATAATTTATAACGTGAAAAATTGGGCAACAGTCCCCTCCCCAACTATTCTTCCTCTATCCTGTCCAACTGCAAAATAAATAAACATACCCCTTAGCCAAACCTGGGAAAACATATGTAGGGATAAATATATACACATATGTAGGGATAAATATACACACATACATTTCATTTTGGATGAAAATATTGCTATGATTTGACATGGTGAGCAGAGCAGTAATCCAGAAGTCAGAAAATTGATTGGGGGTTGAGAGTCAGCTCTGAGATTTGCTAAGTGTGTGTTCGTGAGTGTGTTTCCCATTCGCTTCAGGAAAAATACCTTCTATTTCATGGCTGTACTATAAAGTGCCTCAGACATAAGTTTTCTTATTGATTAGAAAGAAAATTAAAAGGGAAGATCACAAAATTACCAGGAATGAGTTACTATTTTATCATATTATTTTAGTTAGTTATTTTCTAGCTTGCATAATCGGTTGTCAATACATATAATTGCAATTTTGGAAAAAGATTTTAATATTTTTAAAAAGCTTTTATTTACTTATTTATTTTTTTGGGGGGGAGAGGGAGAGAAATATCGATGCTCAAGAAAACCACAGATGCAGATATACACTGATTGGTTGTGTCTTCACACCTCCAACCAGGGACCTGACCCACAACCCAGGCATGTGCCCTGACAGCGAACTGGTTAGCCAGCCAGTGCTCAATCCACCGAGCCACACCAACAGGAACTGAATAAAGATTTTAAATGAAATGCTCATAAAGAGTATATAATTTATGACTAAATAATATGAAACAGAATGTGCATGCTTTACTTAATTTTTCAATATAAGCAAATATTAAATTAGAGAATAAGAAAAACATAGATTAACCTCAAATAGCGATTATCATTATTGGCTTTATAGGATGAAAACAGCCAAATTTCATAACCTTCAGAAGTTTTGTGTGCAGTCTTGTTTCCAAAACTCAAAAAAGAGCAGAACTAGAAAACATTCAGCCAAAAAGTTAACTAAAATTATCAGGGTCGTAACAGATGAACGAAAAAGATTATTAGCCCAATGGTAGACATAGAGCTCAAATCCTCAAGAGCTCAAATTATATGTATAAAATGAAGTATAATTTACTTCATCCAATTCTAGAAGATCGTAGTTTCCGGAAGTCGAGCTTTTGGATGTTAACAAGTTTATAGAATGTATTGTTTATAATCCTAGACTCAAAAAATTGCAAATAATGAAATGAGTCACCCAGCAGATGTTCTATCCAAGACAGGGAGTGCTATGCATGGATCCATGAAATATATTGCCTAGAGAGACAAGGCACTCTTTCTTTTTGAAACAGCAATATTATTTGTATATGATTAAAATTAATATAAAGTTTCTTTTTAATACTGAGTCAACATGGATCTTGGAAAACTTTTAGCTGTCGATTCTAAGACAAAGCTTACCTCTGAGTTTGTCAACATGAGTATATTCTCTTGCTACAGGAAAGATAACTTTTTGCGTATCTGACATGCTTATCACTACACCTTTTTAAGGAAATGTCTAAATTCGTTTCAGGAGTTTGTCATATTACATGATTTTAAGATCATTTACCCTCTCAGTCCTCTCCTACAGAGAAACTCTGGTTTGTCAATGTTCTATCTTATTAAAAATTATATTATGGAAAGTTTCCCATTTCAAGATGATGGAATAAGACCTTTGCCCTATGGTAGATTAAAGATGGTTGCAGATTCTCGCTTAGTCCTCCCACTGAGAGGCAGAGTTTAATTCCCCTCTCTGAATCTGGGCCGGCTTTAGTGATCTCCTTGGCCAACACAGTATGGCAAAGGACTGGGATTTCCAAGGTTATGTTACAAGAAACCTTGCAGCTTCCACTTGGTTCTTTTAGAACACATGTTCTTGGAACTCTGGTGCCACAATATGAGAAAGCCCAAGAAGCCCCATGCATAGTAACGTGAAGTCCAAAACCAACAGTCCAGACAAACTCCAAGCCAAAACCCAGAATCAACCCATCAGTCAGGGGAGTCCACCACCCTGGACATAGACCCTCCAATTTACAGCCAAGACATTTGTCCAAACTGCATATGTGTGCAATATAAATGACCTTTGCTGGTTTAAACCACTAAATATTGGGGCTGTTTTTACTCAAAGATAGATATCTGTAATAACCCCCACCCCACAACAGAAACATGAACTCTCTCTTCAATGAAATTAGCATTAATAAATGAAGACAGGGCTAGTGGAGGAAGAGATTATACATGAGAGCCTGCAGTGGAAGATATGGAAGAGAAGCTAAGTGATCTGCACAACTCTGAAATGGCAGAAGAAACCGGGTGAGGGCTGAAAACAGGAGGCTATATAAAAAGTGGACTCCCAGGTCCCACTCCTGCTTAGCAGAGCCAGATATCTTCCTTCCCCATCCCCAGAGAAGAAATCAAGTATACAGTCTCTAGACCAGGGGTGTCCAACCTGTTGGCATCTCTGCACCACACTGGAAGAAGAGTTGTCTTGGGCCACACATTAAACACACTGTGACACGTAATCCCTCACAATGTCATGTTTTAAGTAAATTTACAATTTTGTTTTGGGCCGAATTTACAGCCATCCTGGGCTGCATGTGGCCCATGGGCCGCAGGTTAGACACCCCTGCTTCTAGACAAAGTGAGCCAGAGGTTCTGGGCTCAGGACATGTTTGTGCAGGTATCCACGGAACAATCACAAAACAGGTTAAATGAAAACTGACATGGTAAATAGAGAACTCTAACTTCCCTTCCACAGCCTCACTTTAGAATGTCAGCTGCAAGATTCATATTCTCCAGGCAATAAATTGAGTATCCATCACTACAGAAATGGAACTATCCCAAGGGAAAGATCTATAGGAACCGACGTATGGAGGTTCCAATAGATAAGGAAGCCTGCCACTCCCACACCGTGCCTCCACACATATAGCTTCCATTCAGCTTTATGTGCCTTATTCACGAGTCGCTAGGCTTTGAGGAAAGCTTCTAACCAGAAGTGGAACAGGCAAGGGGAAAAAACCAATGCCTGGAGGAATAGAAAACTTGAAATAATGAAATACCTTAAAAAAAGAGAAGATAAACATTTCTTGGAAATATAATGCCAATTGCTTTTTGAAAAACAAATGACAGTGGAAAAACATTTTAATATTAGAGTTAGAAGATAAAGTTGCAGAAATCACATACAATGGAAAAAGAGATAAATATTAGGAGCAATATGACAAAAAAAATTAAAATGTTGGGCGTTAGAGGCCCAATATCAAAATAGAAAGAATTCCAAAAAATAAGAGTAGAGACTAAAGAGGATAAACTGACACAGGAAAAAAAAAATATATAAGAACTAATGTACTCTAGATTGACAAATTTCCTGAGTGCCTAGCAGAATTAAAAATAAAACAAACAAACAAATAAAAACAACTCATACCTCAGATAATGAATCTGAAAGCTTCTAGAGGAAAAAAAAGCCTACAAAGAGGGCTAGGCCATCAATATCAACACCAGAGGCTTGAAGGTGATTGAGCAATGCCTTCCAAATTCTAAGTTAGAAAAACAATTTTCAGTTTAGAATCCTACATTCAGTTAACTGATTAAATATGAATGAAGAAAACACCATTTTCCGAATTTTCCATCTACTCATCCTTTCTCAGGAAGCTACTGCAGAATGCGTTCAACACAACTGAGAGAGTAAGTCATGAAAGAGTGAGACGAGGGTACAGATGGCCAAGAGACAACCACGAACAGACTGGAGTGGGAGCACGGAGGACTTCAAGTGATGGTGCCAAGAAAAGAAGTACACCTGGCTGGTGTAGCTCAGTGGATTGAGCGCGGGCTGGGAACCAAAGGGTCCTGGTTCGATTCCCAGTCAGGGCACATGCCTGGGTTGCAGGCCAGGTCCCCGTGAGGGCCATGTGAGAGGCAACCACACATTGCTGTTTCTCTCCCTCTCTGTCTCCCTCCCTTCCCCTCTCTCTAAAAATAAATAAAATCTTTAAAAAAAAAAAAAAAAGAAAAGAAGTACATAACTGATATTAGGTATCTTGTAGTTGTTACCAAGTGGAAGATGATATCGAGTGGTGCTTTACAGAGATGGTAGAAGGGAGCGAGGAGATTGAGGAAACCATGCAAATGAAAAAAAAAAGTTAATTCCAAAGCAAAAAGCCTTAAAAATGGAAAATAATCATAGTTTTTTGGTTGGCTTAACAGAGAATAGTATGTATACCTTTGTGTGGCACCCAAGCCATAGCATAAAAATTTAAAGGTACAAGCCATCTTAGGCTTTTTCTAGCTCAAGTAGCTGACTGTATATAGGTGAAAGAAAGTTTTTAAGATGTTAAATGACATACATTAATGAGTGCCACAGTGACAGAGGTGTCATTTGTCAGAAGTGGGGATACTCAGCCATCCATGTCTGTGGATGGACAGGGTTTCAGTGATGCTGGCGTTGCTGAGCTCTGGTTCTAGCTCTACTTCTAAGCATGTAAAATTAGGGAGGTAACAATGTCCTGATCTGCAGTTTTCTATAACATTCAAAGAAAGGTATGTTTTCCACACTACCTCAGAGTAAACACAGGGTCAAATTTGATACTGGAATTTAAAAGGCATTAAAAATAATTAAAAGTTGTTTATGTTGGAAATAATGTTTAGCCTTAATATAAGCATTAGGGTGTGGGAGAGGCAGGCTATGCTGCTGACAGAGAAGGCAAAGCAGGCGAGGCCAACCTGCCATGCAGAGCAGACGTCCGTAGCTTTGATTCACTTGCTTTATGTTTAGATATTCTACAGTCACATTTGAAAATTTGTTTTCAATTGAAAACTAGAAGTATTCTTGGTTAATTTCCAAGCTTTTAATAAAACTTTTTAAAAAGTTCATCTAGGGAGGGAATTTTAGGGGAAAGGGCGAAGGGTTTGCAGAAGCAATTATAGAGGACACATGGACAATAACAGGGGAGGGCTGGTGGGAGGAAGGTGGGGAGGGCTGGGGGGTTGGGCTGGGGTGGGGGGAAAAGGCAGAAAACTGTACTTGAACAATTTAAAAAGAAGGAAAAAAAAAAAAGTTCATCTATCACCTTGGCTGGTGTGGCTCAGTGGACTGAGCGCCAGCCTGTGAACTGCGAGGTTGCAGTGTGATTCTGTCCGGGCACAAGCCTGGGTTGCGGGCCAGGTCCCCACTAGGGGGCAGGTGAGAGGCAACTGATTACTGTTTCTCTCCCTCTCTTTTTCCCTCCCTTCTCCTCTCTCTAAAAAGAAATAAAACCTTTAAAAAAGATAAGTTCATCTGTCATTAAAATGGGTTTCTAGCCACCCACCCCACCATGGTAATGGTTTTTTGGGTCTCAGATTCCACTGAGAAGAAAAATATGATCTCATTTCTCAAAAAAAATGTATGCACACTTACATGGGCATATATATTTACAAACATGACAATGACACAATTTTTTAAACAACTTCATAGATTAATGAACACTCAGTTAATAATACTCTTAGGAATTTCCCTGCAAACCCTAAAACACATATTTTGTAACATTAAAATACAGGCTGATACAGAGTTTCTACTCTGGACTCACAGCTTATTTGTCCCCTGATTTATTCAGTGACCTGCTTGGTGTAACAGCAGGTCCTTGAATAACACTGTTTCCCTCAACATCATTTCATTATGAATTGTTTTGCTTAAAGCCGCAGAACCTATTGACAAGGTTAAATGAGGAGTTATTGTACTTATAAACACACAATGAAGAAAGAATGTTTCAGCTCCTTAATCTCACTGGCAACATGAATTTACCATGGTTTTCTGGCAAGCTGTTTTAGCTGAGTCTGAGTTGTCTTATTTGAATCTTTCTATATTTCTCTATTCTAAGATCAAGATTATCATCACTGTCATATTTTAGCTTTTCTGAATATTCTATCCCAAACCATGTATCATTTTGTTTTTACACTGGCAGTTTTCCCCTTCTGAGTAACAATGAACAACTTCACCTTAATCATAAGCTCTTTGGAGATAATTATTCTATTTATTTTCCCCCCACTGTTCTTACTTGTGCAGTCTCTGCATGTTCCAGCATCTCTTCGAATTCTTGATACTCTTCATCATCTGGTTCAGCACCCGAGAGTCGAGCTGCTCTGGCCATAAAATATGGAGGCAGCTCTCCAATTGCTGTACCGACACCCTATGTGAAAAACCAAAATACTCATATGAGAGTCTGTTCTCAACATAGTACCACTAAACACATCAGATCTACATTTCTCTATATCATCAAAAACATATTAATATGTATGTATTAGGGCCCTGGTTGGTGTGGACTAATGGATTGGGTGCCGGCCTGTGAAACGAAAGGTCGCCTGTTTGATTTCCAGTCAGGGCACATGCCTGGGTTGTGGGCTGTGTCCCCAGGTTGGGGGTGTGAGAAAGGCAATCGATGATGTTTCTCTCCCTCTCCCTCCCTCCCTTCTCCTGTCTCTAAAAATAAATAAATAAATAAAACCTTAAATGAAAACAAAAGATGTATTAGGGAGAAAAGCATACAGTAGTACATGATCAGGAGAATGTGAGTTTGAATCTTGACCCTAATGCTGACCTATGCAGCTAGGCAAGACACATAAAACTGTCAGACAATCTCTAATGTACCGCAGACACTAAATTAAATGTTAGTTCTTTAGCATTTCTGCTGATATTCTATTATTTTTGTCAGCTTCTCCCCCACCCCCTTTTCAAATATTCAAGTGGTTTGGGAATGAGCATTCACTAGTATAGCTACTAGACAAATATTTTCTAGGAAATCTCCCGGTATTGAGGATGTTGCTTTAATCCCAGAACTTTTTTTGTGCAGAGTTAAAAGTTTTAACAAATTGTGGTCAGGAAGTCCCTTGAAAACTCAACATTAGGATGGGTAAATTTTCACCACAGGAAAAATGTTTATATTTCCTCAGGACATTGAGTGACTCATGTTTTTAGTCTCTTTTTGGATTCTTGGTTTTTTTTTCCCCAACCAACTTAGGATATAAGGGTGAAAACAAAGGTGAAAGAATCAGAAACTTGGTTTAAACTTAACATGGCTCAAATACAGCTTAGGCAATAGTGCAAGAGTCATACAGTCTCTAGGAAAATTCTCAACTTTGAGCCGTTCTTCTCTGCCCTGAGTCACAGTGAATGAAAAAGGCATTTGCTAGTCCTGGAAGCAACTTCAGGCTCTCCTGGTTGCTCTGTCCTGTGGCTGTCCCACCAACGCAGTGACAAGAATCCCCATGGAACATTATCAAATCCAAACACTTTGTGTTTGCAGTGTTACATTCCAGTGTGTGGAATCACTGATCCAAGTGAAACTGCATTACCCACACGTGAAACCAGAGTTCTGAGATAAGAATAAGGCCATAGCTAGTTAAACACAAAGAGAAGGGAGGGAAAAGAGACTTGTACAGAGAAGGATACAGGAATAAAGCACAAGTCATACTTTGCTAAACAATAAAACTTGATGTCAGTCAACTCTGGAGGACATTAGATATCCAACTTACTATTGTGAAACTGGTACAAAAAGAGAAAGATCAATTAATTATTTATCTTGTCCTGCCTATATGAAAGATACCTCAGGGTACTCTAATTGCTAAAAGGAGAAGTTTCTCTTTATAAAAGTATTTCAGTCAATAACTAAAGAAAAAAATGATATAATAACTGGCATACCCTCATTTTGTAATCCCTAATAAAATAATGAACTTAGTAATAATGGTGCTAATATCACATACAAAAAAAGACAACCAGGCACTAATGTACCTTGTGATAGAAATACACAAGGCTCTGAAATACATTCTTGCAAAAAAGAAATTTTATTCAAGCCTCTTAATCTAACTATCAACTCACCGAAAATACAGGGAACACAGAAACATATTTAAACTACACCAACCGGAATACAATCAGTAACAGTACAACCCAGGCTGTGGGAAACTGTACCTGACAAGCAATCCAGTTTCAGTAACAAATTTGAAAAGAAAAATAAAGAAATAAATATAACCAAAAAAATTTGAACACTAACTGGTTAACTGATTTGAAGAGACTATTCCTAATTTCCCTTAGGCATGGTAATGTTTTTAAAAGTCCTACAGCTGATGTATTTACCGATGAAATGTGAAACTAAGACATACTTCAGGATAACTGACAGCAGAGTGGGGAGGGGTACAGTTAAAATAGTATTAGACAGGAGTTAATATCAGCTGAAGTTGAGTAAAAATATATGGAATTAACTATGTAGTTCTTTGTGCTTAATTTTTTTCCATAACAGAAAGGAGGAAGAAAAGTTAATTGCAACATTTTATTTAAAACATGAACTTCTCTTAAAACCTAAGTTTTAAGTCAAGTCAAATGTTCAATAGTTCTAGAAGCAGTCATATGATTCACACTCATGACAAGCTTCCTTAAAGTTAAAAGGAAGTAATAATGCACTGAAATCAAGAGCTACATAATGCCTTATATTTAATTGACACATTATTATATTTTAATTCTGGTCATGTTTTCCCATGTTAGCAAAGAACAAGAATGGTGATCACAAGTCATTATTCTACTTTTTATGCAAATAAGTAAAAAAGAAATAGAGTTATCCAAGCAGGTCCCCCAAAACATCTTATATTCCAGACACAGAAATTTATTTAGCCAGTTATCTCAAATTAGATACTAAAGTACTATAATTTCATGGTTCTTACAAAACAATTCTTACACAGTCAAAACAAACAAACAAAAAAACGAAACATAACTGCGCAACACTAAAAACTGCCAGCCTCTGTTTAATTCAGAGGAAGAAATGACTGGCTTCCTCACTGTGAAAGACAAGTGGTATTTAGTCAAGCAATAACTCAGAAAGCTCTTCCAAAAAGCATCTACTACCTTGAAGTCCCTGCTTCTTGATTGGAGTTTATGATATGCACAAAAGATGCAACACCAAGAGAGAAACAACATCTTCCTGGACTGTTCATTTTATTCAAAGATTTTTGGGAGGAGAAAACTTCTGAATTTTTGTGCTTTTAAAAAGTTTTGTCAAGTGGACTCACAAGCAAATCAGCAGCATCTTGCTTTTCTATGTAAGGAATCATAATTTTAATGGTAGAAAATCTGGAGACCGAGTTCTTTATACATAAATAATGACTACTGAGAAATTTTGGTAGTTTTGTATTATCAATGTGTTAGTAATCTTTAAAAACAAAATCATTTTTCAATTAAATGTTCCAACTACAAACATGAATTGGAAGCTAAAGGTGTAAGTTTGGAGGATAAGTGTAAAACCATTGAGGAATTCAGGGCTGTTACAGCACTGTTTAAACAACAATCACACCAATTCTAGTAAAATCATCAGACTTTTATAGAATTGTTTTACAGATAAAAAGGAAAATTTGCTCCTAGTTTTCCAAATATTTATTTATTTAATTTGAGGGGAAAGCAGGGTGAAAGAGAGGGAGAGAAACATTGAACCGCTGCCTCCTGCACGCACCCAACCGGGAAACAAACCTGCAACCAAGGCACGTGCCCTGATTGGGGACAGAACCAGTGACCTTTGGCTTTGTGGGAAAATGCTCAACCAACTAAGCCACACTAGTCAGGGCTCCTTGATGTCAATTTTAAAACAGCCTTAGAAGGAATGAAGTTCTGATACATGCTACAACATGGATGAAACTTGAAAACATATGCTAAGGAAAATAAGCCAGAAATAGACAAATACTGTCTGAGGTCATTTACACATGTATCTGGAGTAGGCAAATTCACAGACAGAGAGTACAGTGGAGGCTACCAGGGGCTGGAGAGAGGAGGGAATGAGGAGTTTTTGGTTACAGGGCACAGAGTTTCTGTCTGGGATGACAAAAAAGTTCTGGAAATCAATACTGGCGATGGTTACGCAACATCACGAATGTACTTAATGCCAGGATGTTGCTGGGCGCTTAAAAATGGTTAAAATGGGCCCTGGCTGGTGTAGCTCAGTGGATTGAGCGCAGGCTGGGAACCAGAGGGTGCCGGTTCGATTCCCAGTCAGGGCACATGCCTGGGTTGCAGGCCAGGTCCCCATAAAGGCCATGTGAGAGGCAACCATACATTGCTGTCTCTCTCCCTCTCTTTCTCCCTCCCTTCCTCTCTCTCTAAAAATAAATAAAAATAAAATCTTAAAAAAGAAATGGTTAAAATGGTAAACTTCATGTCATGTATGCTTTAGTACAAATAAAAAAAAAAACCCAAAACAAAACCATTAACTTAACAAACAAAAACCATTTTAAGGTGATGCTCTCCTCTGAAAATCATCACACAATGCTCTTCCCCCCCCCGCCCTATCATTCCCTCTACCCCACTTTGCTCCTGGTCTTCCTGAGCTTTTAACTGAATCACAGACAAGGAAACATTTGTGTTATACAGTAGATTTCTCCTTCACAGCACTTACCACATTTTGTTTAAATATTTACACATATATAATTTTCCATAATACTTACATATACACTTTCCCATCATAATTATTCCCTGACTACCGTGCGCAGCTCCGTGAGGGCAGAGACAAGCACTGCTCACGTGGACTCACAGTCCTTGGATATGTGTACCTATCACTGGAATTCTGAATGAGAAGAAAATGTATGAAGCCTTGCTATGGTGGCACAGCCCAATTGTGGAAGATCAAAAAGATGCAAACTGAAAAAAGATAACCTCCTGATGAATAACATAAAATAATTCACTTCAACGTGCTCCAAATACCTGTGAGAACAAGTTGAAACTGAGGTTGACCCTGGTTTTTATCTTACAATTATAAGTCCTACATATTTTAATGATTTCACTGACTCAATATATTTATAATGATAGTGAAGGCTATAAAGATATTTTAAGCTACAAAGTACAAATTAAATAAAACCTTTAAACAACTTATCAGTTTTTTTTTTTTTTTTCTTTTTTAAGATTTTATTTATTTATTTTCAGAGAGAGAAGGGAGGGAGAAAGAGCAATGTATGGTTGCCTCTCACATGGCCCTCATTGGGGACCTGGCCCGCAACCCAGGCATGTGCCCCGACTGGGAATCGAACCGGGACCCTCTGGTTCCCAGCCCGCGCTCAATCCACTGAGCTACAACAGCCGGGCACAACTTATCAGTTTTTAATCAAGCAAGACATTGCCTGGAAAAAAAAACATATATGGAATCAAATTTATGAAGGATAAACTGTAAGAAGCAAGTCCAACACACTCTACATCAGGTCTTTCAGCCTCAGGAGTACTGACTTTTTATGAGTGCGTCCCATATAACCATTTTTAAATACACAGTTCAGGGGCATCAACTGCATTCACAATGCTGTGCCGCCATCATCACTATTTCCAATATTTCCCATCACCCAGATGGCAACTCTGTATCCATTACACAGTAACTTCTCATTTCCCACACACGGCAGCCTCTCATCTGTTTTTCGTACCTATGAATTTGCCTCTTCTAGAGAGTTCACATAAGTGGAATCATACAATATTTGTGTTTCTATGTATTTCACTTAACAAGGTTTTCACAAAGTTTATTGTATTGTTGCATGTATCAGCACTTCATTCCTTTTATGACTGAATAATATCACATTGTATGTGTGTGTGTATATATATATATATACCGTATTTCATTTATCCATTTATCTGTTTCTACCTTTCTGATAATATGAACAATGCTGCTGAACAGTGAAGTACACATATCCATACTTATTTGAGTCACAGCTTTCAGTTCTTTTGGATATTTATGTAAGACTGAAATTAGAGAAGGTTCATAAGGTAATTCTATGTTTAAGTTTTTGAGAAACCACCAAACTCAGCAGCTGAATCACTTTACATTCCCACTAGCAATTGACAAGGGTTCCAATTTCTCCACATCCTCACCAATGCTTGTTATTTTCTTTAAAAAAAAAAAAAAAAAAAAAGCCACCCTAATGTGTGTAAAGGGGTATTTCCTTACAGTTTTGACTTGCATTTTCCCAATGATTAATGATGTTGAGAATCTTTCCAGGGGTTTATTGGCCATTTATATTATCATCTTTGGAGAAATATCCATTCAAGTCCTTTGCTCATTTTTTAATGGGGTTTTACTATTAAGTTATAGGAGTTCTTCAAATATTCTGGTTATGAAACCCTTAACAGATATATGATTTATAACATTTGCTCTCATTCTGTGGGCTGTCTTTTCATTCTCGATAGTGCCTTTGATGCACAAGGTTTTAATATTAGTAAAGTTCAATTAATCAATTTTTTTTCTTTTTATTAAAAAAAGATTTACTTTTAGAGAGAGAAGAAGGGAGGGAGAAAGAGAGGGAGAGAAACATCAATGTGCAAGAGGCACATGGATTGGCAGCCTCTCGCATGCCCCCAACTAGGGACCTGGCCTGCAACCCAGGCATGTGCCCTGACTGGGAATTGAATCGGCGACCTTTCAGTTTACAGGCTGGCACTCAAATCACTAAGTCACACCAGACAGGGCAAACTTTTTTTCTTTTGTTGCCTAACCTTTTGATATTACATTTGAGAAACAACTGCCAAATTCAACATCATGTAGACTTTTCTCTGTATTTTCTTCTAAAAGTTTTACAGTTTTAGCTCTTAAGTTTATGTATATGATGCATTTTGAGTTAATTTTTGTATATGGTGTAAGCTTCATTCTTTTGCATGTAGATATCTTATTTTCCTAGCACCCTTTGTTGAAAGGACTGTCCTCATAAATTTTGACAGCAATGGGAACAAATTAAAACATAACTTGATATGTGCTACATTTTTTACATGACAAGACAGTTATCAAAAAAGGAAATATGGAAGCACACATTCAGCCAATTAGTATTTATTGACAGTCTTGTACGATGTGCAAAGTCTAATGCTGAGTGCTGTAGGGGTAATAAATATAATGTATTGTAGTTTTAGGAGCTCAATGCACCAGCCAGGTTGACTGATTTAAGGCATGCATGAACCCAGGTCAAATGTGTCCTGTGGAAGTCTGGAGGAGGCAGCCACCAGTGCCAGTGGGGATGGAAGTTTTCCTTTATTGGCATTGGTGTTAATCCAGCTACGTAAATCATTTTTGAAAGGGCAAAAGAAAAACAGAAAACCAGAGTGTATATACATAGCCCCTTTCTAGCATGTTCCAAATATCTTGTTATTTTAATAAAATTTTTCATCAAAAGACTAATATGGTCAAATTTTAAAAACAAAGGCAACTAGTACAATGAATCTGTTTCCAGTGTTTATAACAGAGTAACAGGAAACATGACAATTTTTCCTGCCTTTCATATTCAACAAGTTCAATGTATGGCATTTCCCTTATAATTCTTTTAAAACACAACATAGCTGCTACCACTTAGATGTCTTTGAAAACTCTGTCTTTTCTGTGGGCGGAGTATTCATATTCATCTTCATTTTAGTTAAGATTTTTAAGCAGCCTGTTCCACATTTTTTATTTTATAAGAAACACTAAGGGAAAAAGTTACAGGTAACGTATAACTTAATAAATGCAAATGATGAATTAAAAAATAATTCAAATGCTAACAGGAAGTCTTGAGCAAATGAACTACCCCTCAATGACAGATACCTGAATAAATTTAAGTATATAGAGAGAAAAAAAAAGAGAAAGTTTTGTATGGGTTAAAATACATTTGCCATTGAACATGTAGTCCAAAAACCTCCCCGCATGTACTTAAGCAAACCATAAATAGGTCATTGGTACAACTAAAAGGACGATCACAACATACAACCATAGAGTCCACTACAGCAAAGCCTGGTTTGCGAAGAAATGTCTCACCTTACTCTAGTATTATAACAACTCAGAAAAGAGAGTCCTCTAAGAATAAACACTGAGTATTTAAGTATAGCAGAGGGACATTACGTTGACCCATCTGAGACTGATACATAAGCATCTGCTACGTGTTTATCAAGTACGTAAACACCGGGGAAATTTTACAAAGCAGTACAGCCACAGCACCCACACTCCTTTACCCAGCTGCTGTCTACTTGCCTTCCATTGCTCCATGGTACCTGTGGCTTCATGCCTTCCTTCTGAATGCCATTAATGAACAAAGAACGCTCTAAAAGGTTTTTAATGCTTTTTTAAAAACTACAGTCAACTGATTTAAAAATATATTTTTTTAATTTATTGATTTTACAGATAGGAAGGGGGAGAGAAAGAGAGAGAGAGAGAGAGAGAGATCAATTTGTTGTTCCAGTTATTTATGCATTCTTACATGTGCCCTGACCAGGGATCAAACCCGTACTCTTCTAAAAGGTCTGTTTTACCATATTTTGCCATGTATAAGGGGCACCCACATTTTTGGCCCAAACTTTCTGGGGAAAAAAACCTTTTCATTTTAATTGTTAAATTCAATTATTTATTTATTTATATTTAGATACTTGTTTTTTGTATTATAAAGGAATTTTAACATTTATTTTTGAACATACGGATATCGTTATTGCTTCACAGAGTCACACTTTTAACATATAAGCAAAAATAAGAGTTAAAAGCATTTATATAGATCTGGAATTAGTACTACTATAACACACGCCCTTATTTTTCCCTCAAAAATTTGGGCAAAAAGTGAGCATCATACACAGCAAAATATGGTATTTGGAAGCAGGCAACTGACTTGATACAACAAAGTACACAGACAGGTCAATTTTAGACAAATATGGGAACGGACATCTTACCCACATGCAGGCCTCGATCCTAACTTTTGAGATGATGCTCCACAAAGAAATGGATCCTTCAACGCCCTCTTCATCTGGACAAATAATCTGATCAGGATAGGGTGGTTCGGGGAAATTAACTGAATTGCACTCATAAGCAGCTAATGTAACTGAAGCTATGTGTGGACCCTACAAAACAAGTAAGAGAAACCTGATTAGAAATATTAATGAAAAGGGAATTGTTAACACACATGCCATTTTAATGGTACCTTAGTTGCTATATATTAATAGAAAAAGCCTCGCTTCTAAAGAACAAGAATCTATTTAACTAAATATTTCAAGATACAGATGGTAATTTGAAAAACTCCTTCCCCGTATTTCCTCCTGGTTTGCTTTTAAAAAAACCCTCAGATTTATTGATAATTTATATATGATAAGAGTCACTATTTTACACCTTGATTACACAAGTTTTGACAAATATATCCACCTGTATCCATCACTGCAGAAAGTTCCCTTGTGTCCTTCTGTACTCAATCCCCAATCTCCAATACCAGCCCCTGGAAACTGTATGATTTCTGGCTTCATTCTGATTTTACTTATCCATATTTCTCATTTGTAAGAATGTTGTATCCCCTTTGATAAAAACTTCCTGTGCTGCTAGTCTTTTAGGCATAATTTCAGAATATCACTTTTTGTCCTTAAAAACTGTTGGTGAAATAATTACCTCACTTATCTTTCTGAGATTAAAAAAACAAACAAACAAAAAAAACAACCCCTGGAACCAGTACCAGTGAGTTTTCCTTTTAAAGTAATTTTTTCTATGAAAGTCTTTGTGCTACTTTGTACCTTTATTTTGAAATATTATAAATCAGTAATAGATTAAAATGGGTTAATAATACAATAAAGGCTTAAACACAAAGGTTTCCAAATACACACGCACACCAAAGTGAGGTTTCTGCAATAAGATTCGACTAGGGAGTTTATTAAAAAATATAAATTCCTGGGACTCCTAAGCATATGTTGATTCAATAGGTGGGGTAGGAACCTGTACGTGACAAACAAGCTCCTTCAGAGTTTCAAACGGGTTAGGTTCTAATAGGCTAAGCCCAGATCACCGAGAAAACAATAAACTAAGGGTCAGGAAATAAGCAACCCTGGACAAGTCACTTAACTTTCTGGGCCTCAGTTTACTCTCCTGCAAGGCAAGAGAATTAAACTCATTTTATGGTCTATCCAGCTCCAAAATCCAAAAACTCCAAATATAGGAAAAATAGGACTTCCGGCCAAGATGGAGGCATAGGTAGACACACTGTGCCTCCTCGCACAACCAACAGAGGAAAAACAACAATTTAAAAACAAAACAAAACAAAAACAACAACCAGAACTGACAGAAAATCGAACTGAGTGGAAGTCCGACAACCAAGGAGTTAAAGAAGACACATTCATCCAGACCGGTAAGCAGGGAGGAGCCGAGCGGAGAGGGCAGCGAGACGGTGGTTTGTGGAGCGGTACAGGCAACGCTGCAGCCGCCGGAGAAACCCGAGGCTGGCTGACCCGGACCCAGCAGGGCGAGACTGGTGGACCAGACGGTCCCTCATTCGCACGCAGATAAACCGGGAGAAAAAGCTGGGGAGCAGAGCAGACTCCGCACCGCAACCCACCATCAGAGGAAATTAAGCCTCAAACCCCCGATTGAAAACACCTGTTGAGGGTTGAGGCGGCAGTGGAAGGAACTCCCAGCCTCACAGGAGAGTTCATTGGAGAGAATCACAGAAACCTGGAACTTCCACATGGGAACCAGCACAGAAGGGCCCAATTTGCTTGTGGGTAGTGGGGAAGTGACCGAAAGCTGGCAGAGAGGGGAGCAAGCGCCATTGTTCCCTCTCAGACCCTTCCCCCACAGACAACATCACAGTGCAACGAAGTAGGTTGCCCCGCCCTGGTGAACACCTAAGGCTCCGCCCCCTTATATGTAACAGGTGCACCAATAAAAAAAAATGGCCCAAATGAAAGAGCAGATCAAAACGCCAGGAAAAAATACAACTAAGCCATGAAGAGATGGCCAACCTATCAGATGCACAGTTCAAAACACTGGTAATCAGGATGCTCACAGGATTGGTTGAATTTGGTCACAAATTACATGAAAAAATGAAGAATACACTAAGAGAAATAAGGGAAATGCACAGGGAACCAATAGTGATGGGAAAGAAACTGGGACTCAAATCATCAGTGTGGACCAGAAGGAAGAAAACAACATTCGACCAGAAAAGAATGAAGAAACAAGAATTCAAAAAAATGAGGAGAGGCTTAGGAACCTTCAGGACATCTTTAAACGTCCCAACATCTGAGTCATAAGGGTGTCAGAAGGAGAAGAGGAAGACCAAGGAATTGAAAACTTATTTGAACAACTAATGAAGGAGAACTTCCCCAAGCTGGTAAAGGAAATAGACTTCCAGGAAATCCAGGAAGCTCAGAGAGTCCCAAAGAAGTTGGACCCAAAGAGGAACACATCAAGGCACATCATCCTTACATTACCGAAGATTAAAATTAAGGAGAGAATCTTAGAAGCAGCAAGAGAAAAGAGGACAGTTACCTACAAAGGAATTCCCATAAGACTGTCAGCTGATTTCTCAAAAGGGACCTTTCAGGCAAGAAGGGACTGGAAAGAAGTATACCAAGTCATGAAAGGCAAGGACCTACATCCAAGAGTACTCTATCCAGCAAAACTTTCATTTAGAATGGAAGGGCAGATAAAGTGCTTCTCTTATAAGGTCAAGTTCAAGGAGTTCATCATCACCCAGCCTTTATTATACAAAATGTTAAAGGGATTTATATAAGACATGGAGGGATATCAACAGGGAAGTTGCAGGGGGAGAGAGGAGGAAAAAGTACAGAGAATAAGTAGCATAAACGGTAGGTAGAAAACAGACAGGGGGAGGTTAAGAATAGTATAGGAAATGCAGAAGCCAAAGAACTTATGTGTATGACCCATAGACAAAAACTAAAGGGTGGGGAATGGGGGACTGCGGGGCAGAGAGGAATAAAGGGGAGAAAATGGGACAACTGTAATAGCATAATCAATAAAATATATTAAGAAAATCATGAAAAACATTATAAACAATTACATATGAACACATCTGATGGGGAAAAAAAGCAAAAAAGAGACAAAAACTCCAAATATAATCAAATATGTCAGTAAAAATCCAATGTTAATTTCTAAAGTTCTCATGAGGTACAAGATCTAAAGTTGGACATTCTTAACACGTTGCTTTAACACACATGGTATAAGTATTCACTTCAAAGCATACTGCAGACAAAGTTTATAGCACTGTGGTCATAAGCACAACTTCCAGAGCCAGATGTTCTGGGTTAGGTGGTGGCCTCTGCCACTAACCTGAGCCTTGCTTTGCTCATCTATAAAATGGGACTAATAAAATACCTTCAGGCTCTACATTCTGAAGATGTTGTAAGGTTTAAGTTAAGTCAATTCGTACAAGGCATTCATCTTAGAACAGTGCTTGGCATACAGTAAACCCTGAAAAAGTACCAGCTGTCAGCTGTTCTGAAGAAAGATACTATATTTGTAGAATTAGATATGCACATACACACATACATATATACACATACACATGCAATAAGTGGTCTCTGTATTCAAAATAACATAGTGAAATAACTTGTGGTTCAAAGACAGTACATAAGATGGAGTGACAAAAATGAGACACTAAGGAACTCCTACCACTATCAAGATAAAAGGCAATATAAAACAAAATTATTAGTCGCATGTTAATATGAAAAAAAGATATTCATAAATCTAAGCTACATTTTCCCTAAATACAATAGGTATTTTTGATAAAATAAAACCAAAAAATGAAGTTCTACACTTAGCACTGAAATCAATTTAGTTATTAGGTTTTTCTGAACCAAAAAAATCTACATGAATTTTTAGTTGGTTCCTCTTTTTCTTGAATTTTAATTCATAACAACCCGTAAGTGGTATACATTTAAGTTTTAAAAATGATTATAGTATGCTTTTTAAAAGAATGCTTTTGAGAATTCAGGTTAAAAAAAAAAGTTATTAACCATGAAACCTACAACTGTTTCTTTGAATACTATATGCATAAGAGATTTCACAAATGGGGGAAAAATAATTTTGTAACCTTCAAAATAACTCCCAAGTTTAAAGTTTAGGGAATTCAAAATAACTGAATAAACAGTGAAAATTTTTCACTGTACAGTTATAGCTAAGCATCAGATGCAGTTTTTTTTTTAAAGTGTAACTTTCACCTTTATTGTCTGAAAATACAAAAGAGAAATGTAATACCAGTACATAAAACAAATGAAAACAATTCAAGAGTCTGTCCACAACCCTGCCAGATAACTGTCCCCTGCAGACTGCAGGAACGGTCTGCCCCTCGACTCTACAACAAGAGCTGAACAATCCTGGAAGATAAAACAATGAGATTTCTGGGATATATAAAAAGGAACAAACTACACTTCTATTTATAAAAATGTAGATAAAATATGCACCCATCAAATTAAACACATTATCCAAAAAGACAAAAGATATTCATAGTTAATTTTAAGTGACCCTAAAAAGGGAAATTTTCACCCATCTGATGAGAATTTTTTCCCTAAAGATAGGACAGTTCATTCATACAACTAAACTGACATATACTTTCCATAACCACACTAATAATCATGATTACTCAGCCTTAGAGGCAGACGTGGTGGTTCCCAGACAGAATGAACACAAATAACTCAGCTTCTTGTCCTTTGTTCATTCTCAAGAGTCCATTCAGCCTGTACCTTGACATTTCAGTTTAAACTGTTAACTGATGGGAAACCTCACAAATTCTTTTCAACATTACAGGTTAATAATTCCTAAATATAATTGACTTAACTGAAATAAGTATTAGTTTACACACATACACACAAAAAACAAAAGCTTAAAAAATCATTTTTATTAAAAGAATTTTGAAAGTTACACATACCGAACTACCTTTTTTTTTTTTTTTAAGATTTTATTTATTTATTTTCAGAGAGAGGAGAAGGAAGGGAGAAAGAGCAATGTATGGTTGCCTCTCACATGGCCCTCACTGGGGACCTGGCCCGCAACCCAGGCATGTGCCCCGACTGGGAATCGAACCGGGACCCTCTGGCCGAACTACCTTTTAAGTGTATTTTTCTAAAACCTGCAAGTCCTGTAACTACTACGTATCAAATATGAAAGACTCACATCTTAACCGCCCTAAATGAAGAAACGTGGGATAAAGAGAGCCGTAGTAAAAACAGAAAAGACTACCTGGACAGAACCACCACCAAACATGCAAATCACACGGTGCTCCTGCTCGCATGGGGGCATGCAGGTACTGGTACGTATCTGCCAGAGATCCTGGCCTGGGTCAGAGGGTTTTCCGCCTCAGATCATGAAGTAACTGGCAGAGACTTTTACTCCGACAGCAAACAACCAGAAAACCAGACAAATGTATGGAACGATCCTTTTCAGACCCTGCACCACAGGCAGTACCGGACTTGGCTGCTGCGAGAAGGGACACAGCTAAGGAAGCCCTATGATGGTGACTCTGACTCTTGCTTTGTACACAGGCTTTGTGTCTACAGAAAAGTCCATGGTCCAAAGGGGAGGAGCCCAAGCACAGCGTGGTGGTCTTGCTGAGATGAGGACATCTGCGTTTAGGGAGGCTGAATACTTGAAATTTGTGGGGCAGAATACTAGGGAAGAGGGAAATATGAGGGTCCCCTTGAGACTTTGGCATACAAAGCTGCACTGCATGCTAGGGTGAGATTCCAAGAGGCCAGGCAAAGTACAACCAATGGGAAAAGAACTAACAGGTAATTGAAAGCTGAACAATTCCTAGAGTTCGTACAGGGCTGGGAAATACTTAAGCTTCAATAAGCTAGGGAGAAGAGACTCAGGGAAGACCTTGGAAAGAGCCTAGAGTAAAACCTACTCCAGATAGGCCCTAACAGGATTTTTAAAAACCCATAAATAGATCAAGCTGATTCACAGGTAACTTAACTGCCCACCAAAAAATGAATGCTCTGTAAGGGAAGACAACAAAATGTGTACAATCAACTGTCTAACACCATATACCCACCAACCAATACGAATTCTGGGTGATGACAGCAAAACTGTGCAGCTATGACAGAGACTCACTCTATGGACTACAAAGTCTAAAATATTTACTATTGGCCTTTTACAGAAGTTTACTGATTGTGATTTAATAAATCCAATGAGGAAAGAAAAATAATGACATTTCTAGAGCTAAAAATATAATATCTGAATAGAAAAATTCATCAGATAGGTAATCAACAGATCAGATACTGCAGAAAAAATGTTAAAGAACTTGAAGCCAGGGCAATAGAAAGTATTCGAACAGAGAGTGAAGGCTATGAAAGAAATGAACCTCCACAGCCTGTGAAATAACACCAACCAGTCTACTAGGCATGTGGTTGCAATGCTAGAAAGATAAGAAAAGGTGTATGTGTGGGGGGAGGGCTGTGTGCCAAAAAAACAAAAAACTTGAAGAGTAGCCAAAATATTCTCAAGGTTTGATGAGAAACTTCAGTCTACCAGTTTAGGTCTGTAAGTTCACAGACCTAAGAAACTCAACAGACTTCAGTCAGGATCAAGACAAAGAAAATAAAATGTATCAAACTGCTAAAAACCATAGTCATATCATAGTCAAATTGTTATAACTCAATAATAACAAGAAAATCTGAAAAGCAATCAGAGGGGATAAAAATAACACACTACAGGAAAATATAGATAAGGCTTCTTATCAGACATAATGCAAACCAAAATACAATGGAATAACTTCTCTAAAACGTTTAATGGAAAAAAAAAGTCTGTCGATCTAGAATCCATGGAAAATATATTTCAAAAATGAAGATGAAATAAAAACATTTTCAGACAAACAAAAGCCAAAGGAATTTGTTCCAGCAGATCTGTACTATACTAAGTGTTAAAGGAAATTCTCCAAAGAAAAGCAATACCAGATGGAAACTTGAATGTACACAAAGGAGTGAACAGCACTGGAAATACAGAAGACCCTTCCTCATTTTAAAATCTCTTTACAAAATAACCAGCTGTTCACAGCAAAAAAGTGACAGATGTAAAAGTAAAATGTGCGGCGGCAGCGGCACGAAGCACGGAAGGGGTAAAGCGGAGCACACTGTTGTAAGGTGGGTACATTATACGCACTTAAAAAATGCTCAGTCCAAAAGGAGGCAGGAAAAGAAGAATAAAAAAATAAGTGGGAAAAATATTTTGAGGGTAGACTTAAACCCAACCACATTGCTGACTACGTTCATTGTAAGTGTACCAAATGTACAAGTAAAAAGCGGAGTATCAGACTGGATTAAAAAGGAAGATCCCAGTACATGCTGTGTATAAGTCATTTTAAACATTAAGGCCCAAAAGTAACAGTAAAGGAATGAAAAAGATAAACTATTTTAAGGTAATCATAAAAAAGATGGACTGGCTATAGTAGTACCAGATAAAGTAGACTTCAGAACTGAGAATTGCTAGAGATGAATAAGGACATTTCGTAACGATAAAAGGGCTAATTCTCAGGAAAGCAGAACAATTCCACATGTGTGCACACCCTATTAACACGCTGTCAAAATATATAAAACAACTGGCAAAACTGAAAGGAGAAATAAACAAATCTGCAATTATAGTTGGAAATTTAAACACCCTCCTCTTATTAGTTGATGGAACAAGTAAACTGACAACCAGTGGAATAAAGAAGACTTGGACAGTATAAAACACTCCATCCAGCAATAGCCAAATATACATTCTTTTCAAGTGTCCATGGAACATTCACCAAGACAGACCACATGCTGGGGTATAAAATGAGTCCCAGCTCATTTTAAAAGAATGTGTCATGCGGCAAGGTAAACATCAATACAAGGAGTCCTTCTTAAGGAAAAATGGCAAATAAAGATCCTCAAAGATTCATTTCTCCAGTTCAGGGCAGTGTCCTTCAATCTTTGTGTGGTAATAAAAGGAAGTCAAACAGCTATATACAGCCCAGACTGCTATTCCCCAGCACAGCAAACTCTATAAATTCCCTAGTTAGCAACCAGGTCACAAGTAACATTCATTAATTGCACACATAGCTCCTGAGAGTTCCTAATTGCTGTCAATGGAAGTTCCCTTTAGTGATAAGGAGGCCGAACTTCATGACAGTGATTAAATGTTACACTCTCACCAGAGTGACAAGCTTTAGGGCCCTTCACTGGGGGTGGGGAGTAATTCAGTATAGTCATTCTAAGTGAAGTCAGCTCAACAAGATGGCTCAGTTATTTGTGACATATCGAACATCTGGTTTTACTTCAGTTCAAAGCCTCGTGCATCTAGTCTCATGAGCTGTATTACATTATATTTTCCAAAGTTTTCATAATGGATTAATTCTGACTGTCCGGAGTAGAAAATGCCGTTCTTGGCTGGCAAGAGTATGTCTGGGTGAGAACAAACCCCTAGTTAAACCAGGGGTAAGAGTTCTAATAAGAACAGATAAAGGAATCCGTGGGAAAAGTACTTTAACTTCTAAACATTCTTTTAAGATAAATTTTAGGTCACATTTCTACAATTTATATTCTTTCATATGAGCAGTGTAAAAGAGGAAGTTTCAGTGATTGATTTAAAAAATTAAGAGACAATTATATGGGATTAATTTTTACTCTAGCTCCAGGAATAGTAATATACTACTAGTTCTCTCTACTGAACAGAAACTTAGAATTAAAAATTATCCTAAAGAGATAAAATTATCATTCCTAACACTGCACTACACAAAAGTGCTCTAATCTGGTAGTTGAGAAGTACTAAGTAGCACCCTGACAATGATGAATACCTATGTAAGCCCTGAGAAGGAAAACCTGGTGCCACACACACAAATTAGGATCTTTGTGAGGAAGGTGTGGGATATTCGTATCTTAATCCCTGAAAAAAAAAAAATATATCAGTAAATGACAAACTAGTACGTGCATTGCTGCCTCATGAAATAAAATGTTTTCTGTCTTTTGGACTTTACTGTTGGGTTTATTTTAAGGCCCTTTCTTCCAGAGATATTTGGTTTTTTAATTTATTGATTTATTGATTGATTTGTATTCCCCCCCTACCATTTATCCCTCTTATACCCCTTCTTCCTTGCAATCACCACACTGCGGTCCATGCCTGTGAGTCCTTTTCCCTGCACCCTGCCACCTCCTCACCAGGTCCCCAGCAGTCACCCTGCTCTCTATCTATGAGCACATCTCTGTTTTGCTTGTTAGTTTGTTCATTAGATTTCTTAAAAAGTGAAAACCTAAAATGATCATGTTAGTTAATTAGGAGCCTAATTTAGCCAAGTCTCTTTACCAACCAAGACCAAGAATATGACACCACATGAAGAGTGCAATATGTGTGTGTGTGTGTGTGTGTGTGTGTGTTTGTGTGTGTGAGAGAGAGTTTTTGTAAGGAAGATGAGCAGACAGACAGACATTCTTCCACCCCAGGCAGCTCCCTCAGAACTGATACAACATTCCTGAAGACAGGGGTTGTTTGCATAACATCTGTAATGTCAATTCATAGCCTAATCCATCATCCATACACAGAAGTCTAGTGAGATCCCAAAGGCAAAATTTCCAATTAGTTTTGTCTGGAAAGTTTAGAGCAAAGGTAATAAAATCAAGAATCCTGTGCTGATTCACTGGGAAAACATTTGTTTGCCACACTCCTTCACTACAGGAACAAAAGGAGTCAGTGGTTAGTCTGGAATGTGATTCATTAGGAATATCTTGGTGATAAAATAAATGAAAGATGACAAATGGTTGTGTGTATGACTTGCAAAACCCTTGTTTTCTTTAATTCTGACTTTAGAAATGCTTTTGCAAACAGAAATTCTACTCCTCAAATTCTTTTAATCACTGCTTTTCTTATTATGGTCAGAAAACTTACCTAAAGTTATGGTGTACAGCAAATTCGAGAAAGCTATAAAATAAACTATTGATTCCAAATGGGCACCAAGAAATTTAACTAGTGTTTGTATTCTTTTTGTGAAACAGATCCCAAGTTTACAAATTAAGTTTCTGTATCTTCTCTATAAAATGCAATACAGTATGTCAAAAAGCAGTAAACAGAGCATTGGTCAATGTGGGTTTTCGTTTTCAGAAACTGTTAGTAACTTTCTAGATGTAATCCAACTTCTCTCTCACATTCCTCATTTGATGGAAAGAGTAATAATAATAACTATGATAATAATGCCTGCACAGCCCAGGGAATAGGACAAGAATATATGAGATTATATAGTAAAAAGTATTATGATAAGTATAAAACTGCTAACCAAAACAAAAAATGTATAAACTCTATCCATTCATGCTCCAAGTTATAAGGACCTATCTTTGAAGTCATTTTTATTATGTTGAATCAATCCATAAAGACATATTTTACTTTTCTCCTCTAAACCTAAGCAACTTTTGATCATAAAGTTAATTTAAGTGTTCAGCAGAAATTAGCCACATACAGAGAGAGCTTTTAAAAAGATTATAAATTGCTTCAGACATATATCCAATAGAACAGATTTCAGCTAGCCTGTGTCTTCTTGGCTTTACTCTAAGTACACATTAATAAATAGTAACATAAGGGCAGGAAGTTATCCAGTCTGTGCATACCCCTTCTGTTTGGTGAAAACCCAGCTCCATGTCATGGAGACCTCAGTTTCTTCTTTGATGTGGTGATGCGCAAAAGAGTTAACACATGAGTCATTCCTTGGGGAAAGACAGGGTGAAGAGCAGATCATGCACTCATCAAAACAAGGGCAAACAGACCTTTTCTAAGAAGGGCCTGCTGGTCTTCCTGGAAGAGCCTGAGTCACTGCATGCTTATAGCCAGAATCATTATACCTATATAGAGCAGCATCAAGTCACACCAGAATCTCACTTTGGGCAATCTCTTCCCTTTTGTGCCTTACAGAGGCACAGAGAGGTGAGCAATGAAGCAATAATCAGAAGTCAAACAGAAAAAAAAGTAAAGGGTTGGCTAACAATTTTTAAAAAGAGTTTATTCCACCCAGTGGCATTAAACAATTAACTGTAATATTTCTCTTACTGAAACTACCACACTATTTCATTTCAATCCATATACATGCAGTTTTCAAAAAAAAAATTTAGGCAATAAAATAGTCACAAGTCAAAAAGTATAATACATGTCTACACCTAAGGAAAAACCAGCTTTATGATAGTCTATAAAGTACTGTATACATACTATAAAGTGAGGAAGCAGGGTGCTATACACAGGTATTCTATAAATATTCAATAGCAATCAAGAGGTCAGGGTTTTTAAAGGCGCAATTTTTACCACATATTTTAGTAATGAAATAATTCTAAATTTCAAAGCAGAAGCTTCCTCTGATTCTTACACAGGGACAACTATCTGACAACTTTCTTTGTATTTATTTTATAACGAAGAGCCAAATACTTTTTTCCATTAAAATGGTAATATTGAACAATTCATAAGTATCATTTTTTTTAAAGATTTTATTTATTTATTTTCAGAGAGAGAGGAAGGGAGGGAGAAAGAGAGGGAGAGAAACAGCAATGTATGGTTGCCTCTCACATGGCCCTCACTGGGGACCTGGCCCACAACCCAGGCATGTGCCCTGCCTGGGAATCGAACCGGGACCCTTTGGTTCCCAGCCCGTGCTCAATCCACTGAGCTACACCAGCCAGGGCTCATAAGTATCATTTAGATGATAATGCCTTGATGTTATAACTTCTATTAAAATCTGATCTAGTCTACAATGTAATTAAATAGTTCTAAAAACTTTTCTACACTCCAAATGCATATAGATAGGACAACTCTAATGCTTTAAAATCCCTCCTATTTGATACCCAAAGGTGATGGAAAAACACATGCCAAAGACAAAAGTTATCTGTAAAATATATTCATCCTTCTATTTATAGCTTAGTATTTGGGTGCCTTTTAAAATTACAAAATGACTTGACAGTTTTTGTTCCCAGGGTTCTTTGTCTAGGAGCTGGGCTTATTATAAGGAACACAGACAGGGCTCGTTAAGCCTTTCTCCAGGAAACTGCTCCACCTAGTGTCAAAAACTATTCATATCCCATTATTTGGGACACGTAATTCTTGTGGGACTCACTCTTTGTTATTGTTAAATAGAACAAACTTTATAAATCACTAATAGCACATATAGTTTACAAATAACTTTAATTTTGGCTTGTCTTGTAACTTGATGAATAATAACGTACATGCCTACAAAGAGCATGTCTGAGACACAGTTCTCATTATCAAGTACCAAAGTTCCTGTTTTTCTTAACCTGATTGTTTACAGAATTATGAATAATGTATTTCTAGTACTGGGAATAATTCTAAATTAGCTACTAAAATAATCCCATTAACTTCTTCATATTGTTTATAACAATCTACACTTAATCCATAAATTACTTCTCAAAGGATCGCAATGTTTATTATTGTATTATTTTCCATGCAAACAACTGTACAATAATAAACAATAAAACACAAGAATAAACTCTTGCATACTCACAACTGTAAACCTACTTCTGCCCCACCATGTAAACTGTATTCTAACAATAAAGTAAGCTAATGAAAATGTTAAGAAAATTGTAAGGAAGAGAAAATACATTTACAGTATCTACTAGAAAAAATCCACATAGAAGTAGATGCACAGTTTAAACCCATGATGTTCAAGGGTCAACTGTATTATGCAAAATGAGAAAAAGCTATACACAGATTAGGTCATTTTTCATTAAGAGTCACAGTAATATTCAGATGTTAGGAACAGACTATTTTGCCAATTAAAGTCCAATTACTCTGCCTCCCCTAACCTCCCATAGGGTTTTTCAAGGATTTTATTTTATATCTATTTATTCAATATACATTTTTTGAGCACCTAGTAAGCACCAGATACTATTCTAGATACTTGCAATACAGCATTAAACAAGGTAGGAAAAGATCCCTGCCCTCAAAGAGCTTATATTATAAAAGTGAAGTTCATATTTCAGCATAGTTTTTCTTATTCAGCATCGGCACTGCCACACACTACCCAGTCCCCCAAATTTGAAATCCTTTCTGTTGTTACTGCTTACATTAGGTGATTATTACCTGTCATGTGGACTACTGCCTTCCAATGGCACTCTTACTTTCAGTTGCTTCCCCACCAAATCTCTCGTCTACAATGCTGTCAATTATGTTCCTAAATCACATGTTAATGCTTGTTTGAATAAGCTGGTGACATATAAAACCTAAACTCCCTACACCTGACTTTCAAAGCTTCACAATTTGGCACCAACCTATTTTTTGAGATGAGTCTTCTTTCCATTTCCAAGGCACCCTAATTCCGTGACTGCATCAACTGACCGCCTTTTCCCTCAACAAACCCATCTGCATGAACTTTTCCTCCTTCTTCCTTCAAGAGAATTGCTCCCTATTTTAATAGTCCTGTAACAATTTATGTATATCATTACAATGGTATTTAACACAATGTCCTACAGTGTAATTATGTAGTATCTTCAGCCTTATATATTCCACTCCTTTTGTAATTCACATAGTATTTCAGAGTGTTTTACAGAGTAAATGGTCAAGCTTTTTGAAGTGAACTTAAATGAATTACAACACAGATGCTTCTATTAAAAAGTTTTCTTAAAAAAGTTTTACTGAAAAGTTTTTGAGGATATAGCCCTGGCTGGTATGGCTCAGTGGATTAACTGTGAACCAAAGGGTCACCAGTTCGATTCCCTGTCAAGGCACATGCCTAGGTACCCAGGTGGTAGCATACAAGAGGCAACCACACATTGATGTTTCTCTCCCTCTCTGTCTCTATCCCTTCCCCTCTCTCTAAAAATAAATAAATAAAATCTTTAAAAAAAGTTTTTGAGGATACGTAAGACAGTCCATTTGTTCGCAGTCCTAGTTTGAAAAAGTCTCATAAAGATGAATGTTATCGGCCCGGCTGGTGTGGATTGAGCGCGGGCTGGGAACCAGAGGGTCCCGGTTCGATTCCCAGTCAGGGCACATGCCTGGGTTGCGGGCCAGGTCCCCAGTGGGGGCCATGTGAGAGGCAACCATACATTGCTCTTTCTCTCTCCCTTCTCCTCTCTCTGAAAATAAATAAATAAAATCTTTAAAAAAAAAAAAGATGAATGTTATCTAAAAGTAGTATTTCTGATTTTAGGAAGTAGGTAGATGCCAATGTAAACTAGCTATAGCAGATAATACCCAAATGAACTTTGGCAAAAATGACTACAAAATTCTAAAACAAAAGAGATGTACTAAAACAGAATATTTAAGTATAGCACACACAGCAAAATGCATAAAGCATACATCTTAATGAAGTATTACAGACAGAGGAACCCTCTCTCCAGATCGAGAAATAGAAATACACAGTAGAGGGACATATCCTATTGGTTGTCAACTACACAGCTACTGGAATGAAAAAATTTTCCATCAGTCTATCAATTTCCACAAAAATGCTCAAGTTTTGACTGACACTGTACTGATTCTGCAGATAAAACTGGGAAGATCTAACAAACACCATTACAGTATCACGTCTTCTAATCCACTAACATGATATATTCCTTCTTTTATCTTATCTTTTTGCTTTCAATAATATTTTAAAACTTTATGTAGAGGCCAAACACATCTTTTATTAGATTTATTCCTAGATTTTTGCTTTTTTAAAAAAGGTACTATTATAAATGGTACACTAAAAAATTTATTCTCTTTATGTTTTATAGTTTACAGAAATACGATTGTTATGTATATGTTGAGCTTGTATCTAATAACTGTGCTACACTCCCTTATAAATTCCGCAAGTTTATGGAAGTTATTTCTTTCTCTTTGTAGTTCTGCTGAGTTTTGCTTTTTATATGTTGTTGAGTATATATTATTAAAGAAACACAAATTTAGAACTGTTGTATCTTTCTGGCAACTTGAATCTTTTATTATTAAGAATGGACGCATTTGCCCTGGCTGGTATGGATCAGTGGATTGAGGGCTGGCCTGCAAACCAAAGGGTCAATGATTCAATTCCCAGTCAGGACACACGAGTGGGTTGCGGGCCAGGTCCCCAGTGGAGGGACGCGTGAGCAGCAACCACACATTTATGTTTCTTTCCTTCTTTTCCTCCTTCCCTTCCCCTCTCTCTAAAAATAAATAAATAAAATCTTTAAAAAAATAAAAATTATAATATAAATCTTGGTTTATTAAAGTCTTACATAAATTAATCTTTTATAATTAACCTTTTCCAGGACAATGCAAAGACCTTAGAATAATTGTAATTACTACACATCTGATTTATAGATCATGTATTAATTCTCTCTATATATTTTAAATAACTTTTTAATGTCAATTTTAATTTAAGTTTACCCACATTTACCCTTTTTTTTTTTAAAGATTTTATTTATTTATTTTTAAAGAGAGGAGAAGGGAGGGAGAAAGAGAGGGAGAAATAGAAACGTATGGTTGCCTCTCACATGGCCCTCACTGGGGACCTGGCCTGTAACCCAGGCATGTGCCCTGACTGGGAATCGAACCGGGACCCCTTGGTTCCCAGTCTGCGCTCAATCCACTGAGCTACACCAGCTGGGCCCACATTTACCCTTTTTGTACTCTTTATTATTTCTTTGTTTTGATCAATTTATCTTATCTCCTCAGATATGATTATTTTTTATTGTATGCTGGACTTATATATGAAAAAATATAGGTAATGTTGACACCTAGGATGATTTTATTTTCCTCCAAACTTAGACTTAAGCCTGAGTTCCAGTCCTCATATACAGTTCACCTTTATGTTTAAAGTGTGGCCCCTTAAGGTTCTAATCCAAAGTTTACGGGTTTATCGGGGTATAACCTTGGCCAGTCTCATCTCTCTGGGTTTCCTCTTTAACATAAATATTGACCTTGTAATTCTTGCTCTTTTATAAAATCTCTGATTCCTTTAAACAAATGTTTTCAATTTGTATCAACATTTTTATGATACTTCCACTTGAGAGTTGATCCAAACTGCATAATCTATCATCACTGGAAATGGAAATGAACAGTGATTTTCAACTATGCTATGACATATTGCTACATTAAAATCAACTGTGAGAGCCCTGGCTGGTGTTGCTCAGTGGATTGAGTGCAGGCTGAGAACCAAAGGGTCACTGGTTTGACTCCCAATCAGGGTACATGCCTGAGTTTCAGGCCAGGTCCCCAGCAGAGGGCACGTGAGAAGCAACCACACATTGATGCTTTTCTCCCTCTCTTTCTACCTCCCTTCCTCTCTGTCTAAAAATAAATAAATTAAATCGTTTTAAAAAAAGACACATTATATAAAAAGTAAAATAAAATCAACTGTGGAAAATGTTGCTTATAATTTCTTAAGAATAGCTAAAGCATGTAAATTTAAAATGGTCGCTTTTTAAAAATAAAATCAGAGTAAGAATAATAATAATTATAATAGCGGCTATCATTTACTGAACATCTTATATACAGTAGCCACTGAGCTGAAAAGTGTGCACACCTGTTATTTCATTTAATCCTCAAAACAGGTAATCCTCAATACCATTGCGATAGGTATTATCCCATTTAAAGTTGAATAAACTGAGGTTTAAAAATTAATAAATTCACCAAATAGCACAGTAAATAATATTTGGCAGGGCATCCAAACCCAGCTGTTTGACTCTGGATATGCCCTATTACCTGCCATGATAATAATGAAAGATTTTAGTCCCATAACAAAATCATCTTCAATAACCTGCATATTCTTGAATATTAAAGAAAAAGATGAAATTATGCCATTATATCTGAAACTGAGCATGCTATTGGAGTATGCCCTATATGTAAATAAATGTCAGAATGGAAAGAAAGGCTGACTGCTGTTAAAATAATTAATGAATGTGGAAAACTATCAAGAATCAAGAAAATTATTTTTACTCACATGCATTAACTGGTATTACATAGGCATAAATACATATAAATAACAGAATATCCCTCTAATTTAAGTAGAGTTATTTGAGGGTTTCATCTTCAGAATAGAAACTCCTAGTACACTATATTGGTTGTATCAGCAGTGCCACCTAGTGGCAGTCAAATACAGACAGAAAAAAAATTCTAGAAGAGTGGTTGGTTCTTAACCTTTTATGTGTTACAGTCTTTGGAGAATCTAATACTATAGGTCCTTTTTGCCAGAAAGGTATTTAAAAAGACACAGGGCTCAAAGCAGCTCTACCTAATACACAGAAACAAACACGGGGAGGCTGCAAAGTTGGGGAGACAAAGAAATATGGCCCAAATGAAAGAACAGAACAGAACCCCAGAAAAAGAACTAAGCAACACAGAGACAGCCAACCTGTCAGATGCAGAGTTCAAAACACTGGTGATAAGGATGCTCAAAGAAACAGAATAGGGCAACAACTTAAGGGAAGAAATGAAGATTACACTAAGTGAAATAAAGAAAAACCCATAGGGAACCAACAGTGAAGGGTAAGAAGTCAGGATTCAAATCATAGATTTGGAACATAGGAACAAATAAACATTCAATCAGAACAGAATGAAGAAACAAGAATTCAATAAAACCTCCGAGAGTATAAGAAGACTCTGGGACATCTCCAAAAGTACCAGCATCTGAATCATAGGGGTGCCAGAAAAGAGGAAGAGCAAGAAATTGAAAACTTATTTGAAAAAGTAATGGAAGATAACTTCCCTAATTTGTTGAAGGAAATAGACATACAAGCCCAGGAAGCACCGTGAGTCCCAAGCAAGTTGGACCCAAAAAGGACCACACTGAGACACCATTAAAATGCCAAAGGTTAAAGATAAAGAGAGAATCTTACAAGCAGCAAGAGAAAAGCAGAGAGTTACCTACAAAAGAGTGTCCATAAGACTATCAACTGATTTCTCAAAAGAAACTTTGCAGTCAAGAAGGGACTGGCAAGAAGTATTCAAAGTGATGAAAAACAAGACCTACAATCCAGATTACTCTATTCAGCAAAGCTGTCATTTAGAATGGAAGGGTAGATAAAAGTGCTTCCCAGACAAGGTAAAGCTAAAGGAGTTCATTATCACCAAGCCATTATTACATGAAATGTTAAAGGGACTTATTTAAGAAAAAGAAGATCAAAACTATGAACATTAAAATGACAACAAACTCACAACTACCAACTGAATCTAAAAGCCAAAAACGAACTAAGCAAACAGCTAGAACAGGAACAGAATTACAAACCAAGATCATCTGGAGGGTTATCAGCGGGGAGGGAGAAGGGGGATAATGGGAAAAAGGTACAGGAAAGAAGATGCATAATTGGTAAGTACAAAACAGACAGGGGAGACCTTTGTCCTGTGAGAGACTGGCCACCTTTCCTCCCCAAGCAGATCATGTCTTGGTAGACTTATTCTCATCCTTGGCAGAAGAGGGGTCTCTGGGGGCGGAGCCTCCCCCCCACCCCCACTCCCCAACAGGTTACCTGATTTTAAAGCTCTTAGAACAAATCATTCTCCTATTGGATGAAAACACCTTTGACAGCCAGAATGCAACAGAAATGACGTTCTGGGACTTCTGAGCCTGGGACTTAAGAGACAACTTCTCCCTCTTGGAAGCCAGTAGTGGCATAAAAACTCCAACTACACCGAGATCAACCCGTGGTGAAGCAGCCGAACAAGCACCCGGCTGCCTGCCAGCCAATGAATGCAGGCCCTCAGGCCACCCCAGGTGAGACCAGCAGGAAATCCACCCAGTGGACTCACAGGATCATGAGATCACTAAACTGCTTTTGTCTGCCTCTGGGTTGTTGGTTGTGCCAAGCCTCACCAAATCATAAAAGTAGAGGTGCTTCCACTAACAGGTATGTGAGACCAAAACCAAACACCGGTACCTCCCTGAGATTTCATAGAGATCAACGTGAATGGCAGGTCAGCAAAAATCCAAATGTGAAGTAACAAAGGTGAAAGGAAAACGTTTCTAGAAGAACCTGTGAAAACGGAATGGGCTACATTGTCACTGAAGGGACAAGACAGATGACTGCTGATATGGGCTGTGGGATATGTTGTGGTTTCCAAACTATTTTGCAATAGAACTCCAATATACAAGACTGATAAAATACTCTTTTATTGGTAAGTTGTTTTTAAGTTTAAGGCATTACTTTCACTTCTTAAAAAGGACATCCATGAGGTCAATAAATGCATTTAAATTTAGACAAACTAAGCGTACCATCAGCTCTATTTTTATCCTCACCACCCATTTCATTTCTATACTTTGTTTGAAATACACTATATCTAGAAAATTCCATTTAACCTAGAAGTAGACTGAAAAGAAAGAAAAAAAAACAGACAAGGGGATGTTAAAAATAGTATAGGAAATGGAGAAGCCGAAGACCTTATACGTACGACCCATGGACATGGACTAAGGGGGTTACTACTGGTGGAGGGAAGTGGGGTATTGGGTGGAGTGGGGCAAAGAGGGAAAAACTGGGACAATTGCATAGCATAATCAATAAAATACACTTAAGAATTAAATTAAATTAAAATAAAAAAAGAATTCCTTCTGAACTTTAAACTTGCGCTCTGATCAAGGGCAGAAATAATTGGTTTATTCATTCATGGAGGCAAAGACTTGATTTTTTTACTCAAATGAATTTTGTAACAAACGCTTATTTGTATGTTTATAATTCTTTCCTGGATACACAGATCAATGAAATCAAACTAATAATGTTTTCACATCAGGACATTTTGTAAACATTATTTTATAAAGGTTTCTCAAGGACATGAAAATGAAACTGCCATGCTTCAAATATCTTTATTCTAACTTACTGTACAATTTATAAGTTTTAACAGAATCCCTTTTAAGGTGCAGAAGAGTATGGTGTCTGGGTTGCTTTTTAGATACTTTGAAATTAACCCAACGCTACAAATGAGTTCCTGAATCTGAGTTTCCCATGGAAACCCAGAGAGCAGGTCTAGAAAAGAACAGAAAGGTGACCTGTAATTACTTCTTTTCTTCTGTCTTAACCTCTAGTGCATCATTATACTTCTAATTATGTAGTTATTAAAGAAACGCTTATATGGGTTACTTCCCTAGAATTTATGTCTCTATTTGCGAAAAGATCAGCAAGCAATCATGAACAAAATTCTAAAATCCCAGGTATTAAACACCCACTCTCCAATTATTCTTCAGGCCATTAACTCAGCAGCCTTCAAAACAATAACGCCTTAATACTTATACCTGCTTCAGCAGTGAATTCACTGAAGCATAGAGACTGGAAGTGTTGCTAGTATTTAACAATTTTCGGCACTCAGTACTGCTGTAACAACTTTTCACTTGTTTTTCCTCAATCAAGGTCAAGCTGTTTTCAAATGCGGTATTGCTGTCAATGTACGGGACAAGAATACAATGAAACGAGAGAGGCATCCAGGGCACAAAATTAATGAGGCACTCACTCATCAACCCCACACTTCCATGATCCTGGAAGTGCTTATTTAAATTCCGTGTCCTAGACGCCTTACTCCTCATCCTCCCCTAGCTCTGCTATATCTGTCAATGTTCAAAGGAAAACCTACCTTTTATCTCTCTAATTTCGACTAAGTGAAAACACATTTTGTAGGAGGGGTACATTTTAGATCTTGGTTTAAATGGGTTTAAGAAAGCATTTTGTTCTACATATGTAATACTTCATCAACTAACTACATTCGATAAGAATGCCAAAGTGACTACTCGGGTGTGTACACAGTGTCTGAGGATGTGAGGGAAGACAGTTTCTCATTTGCTGATTAACAGAGAAAGTAAACCGTCCAAATTAATTCTAAGCTTTACATGGACTTTTGTGCATTTAAGTAAGTTCAATTATTAAAACAACAATTGCATAAGAAAACCATTACTCCAAACTCTTGAAAGAAAAAAAAAAACATTTCCTGGCTGAATTAATTTAAGGTAACAATCTCATTTGCTTAAGAATCCTGCCGCCTTTCTCTTTTAAAATCCTCAACCCAAACGGGAAACCAAAACAGGATTCTAAATCAAACTCAAAGCACTGATTTGAGAATTAGAATGCTTATAAAACACAAAAGTAATTAAATACCAATCTTACAATCTTAACTTCTGAAGTAAAAATACCAATTAAAATATAATCTCTCTTAATATTGCTTAAAAGTTATTCTTACCAGGTAAAGCAAAAAGGTGTGCAGCCCTGTTCCAAGCCCAACAGAAGACAAAATTCCTAAGCCTATCCAGTAGGCATACAAAAGAAACTGTTTCTCTATACGTTGCACATACTGAAAAACAAAAGGGATGAGGTGAAAAAGCAAAACCAGATTTGTTTAAACAGAAATGTGGTAGTTATCAACTACAATCAAAGTAAGATAAACCAACTAAATAAGTTTCCAATAGAAATTTACTAATATTAAAACCCTCTGAAGGGGACTAATTCCTTTAATATGTAATAACAGAGATGGAAAAAAATTCATTAACTGGATTAAAGCTCTTGTTTCTAGACTAAATATCCTATTACTGCAATGACATTTATAGGAAAAATGCTAGTTACTAATAAATAAATACAAAAATAATTTTAAAGATATTTAAAAGTCACAAAAACTTTAAGAAAGTATGATAATACACAGTGGTAAGAGAGGGGCACTTATTTCTGTAATATTTGTGAATAGAATACATTCTTATTTATCTGAGTAAAAAATTAGAATAAAATTTTTTGTATATTTAGGACCAAGATGGTTTTCAAACAGGAGCAAACTTAAATCCATTGGGATATGACCTTATTGGAAGAATACCAGACTAGAGTCTGGATTCTCATACTGGCAAGTAAATTCATCAAGCCAAGTTCCCTACAAATTCTTAATAGCACACACAGATTTCTGTAAAATATTTTTTAAAATGTATTTAAAACTATAAAAAATTTTCTGAGATTAGACGTGAACTGTTGTAAAATATGAAATGAGACATTTTAGAACTATATCCTATTAGAATATGTTAATGTTTTGCTATTTTAACAAAAGTTCTTAACAAAATGTCCGATTTTCCCTTCATTTATGTTGTACTTACAGACAATAGGCAAATGAACTTCCCTTTTAATACACACGAAACCTAACCTTCACTCTAGGATGAGTGTGTCTGTTTGGACGGAGCACAGAGAGGTGCTAAAGAAGATACGAAGGCTTTGGTAGTGAGTAGAGGACTCGTGATGCTGTGACTAAATACCACCAGGACAATTACACTGAAATCCTAGAAGCTGAAAAGGGATGATCTATATCAAATAAAAATGCTGAGCAGCCATGAACTGCCACAAGAATATTTTAAATATTTGGCCTTAAAAGTACATTAAGAAACCAATTATGAGAGAAATTTAAAAACAAAACCAAGCCTAAAAATGTGACAGTAGAAATTCTATTCAATCCACAATGGTCCCATTTGAAACCGGGATTTGGGAAGGTACACGGACAGAAACAGAGTAACTGAACCTCTTACCTGTTGATGTGCTCCTTCAACATAATACGTAGCTATAAGCACAGCAAGCAGCAGTAAACAAGACACCACAGTGTTTTGACGATGCCATAATCTTAAAAACATATTTAAAAAAATAAATGAAATCTCTCAGTTCATTTTCAGGATTCATCATTGTCAAAAACAATTTCCTGTTGAAGCGGTTAGGTTACTTGGCTCAGCTACAGAACCCGTTCCTTCCGGGACGGCTCTGTGTCCTTGAACACTATGGTTCTTTGGGGTGTGGAAGGGGGTCAAAGGAAGATACATGGGTACAGAGCCCAATTTCCTTCCCTCATCCAAAGACTGATCTTGTTCATACCAAACTTCTAATTAGGAGAAGCATTATAATACAATGGAAACAGTACCGGCCTTCAAGTCAGAAGACCTGGGTCAGAATCCCAGGTCCCCTGAGTACTGTACTTTGAGTAAGACACTTAAAAAATATGACTCTGTTTCTTGTTTTTAAAATCATGATAATCATATACTTGTTTTACCTTCTTTGTGGAGTTGCTTTAAAGATCAAATAAACTGAAAAATGTTACAAATGTTTTATAAATTATAAGTACAATAAAATTCTGACATATTACAGATAATAACTTGGAAAGGCAAGCCAAAAATGATAAGGCATGTAAAAGTTCAATTTGCTCTTTATGGTATCCAAAATAGGGCTTACAAGTACTTAATCAAAGATAGAACACATTTCCTTGGCAGAGTCTTTTCTCATTGGCTCAAACTATCAGCACCAGCGCCACGTATCCTGAACCTTGTCCTACTAAAGAGTCAGTGTATCCAATATACACAGGTCTTCCTCCTTAAAGCCAGGAAGAAAAATCTCATTTTCAGTATTCTGCTTTGCAGAAAAGATTCAACATGAGATAGTGGTCAACTGTAAACAGCCCCGGGAGCCAACAGCAGTATGTTCCCTTAACCTGTTTTTCTTCGAACTATTGGAAAGGAAAAGAAATATGTTCCCATAACATTCTAAATTTAATCCATTTGATAAAGTAAGTGGCAGGGAGTAGGAAATAAGACTTATATAAAAGAAAATAGAAGACTCTTTACTTTGAGGTCCATTCCTTCAAGATTGCGAGGATTTCCAGAGAAAAATACTGCAAGGTAATGAGTGGCTGTTTCCACAGGACAATATTCTGCCTTTCTTCCCGGTCCCTCCTCTTCTTTTCATTCACTGAAGAGAGGTCTGAAAAACATTAGTGCAGAAGTTAAAACAAAATGCTTGCTTTTTCCAGTCACTTTCAAAATCCACCTGCACTCTCCCCCCACGTCTGAAGGACTGCATGCAAACCTCAACAAACAACGTGGGCCCCATTGCGACGGCAGGCGAGGCACTTCGGTTCTGCTCCTCCTGTTCTTCATGCAATTATTTTATTGTTAGGACACAAGTGTCTCTTTTGTACATTACTGGAACACTAAATTATCCCACCCCTATGAAGTGCAATTTAGCATCATACTGTGGAGCAAGTCAGTTTAGAGCTCAAAATGTGAACGCAAACACATGGTTCCAAATCCTGGTCTTGGCACTCACTAGTCATGTGAGCTTGGGCAAGTTGGTTAACCTCTCTATTTCTCAGTGTTCTCTTCTTTAAAATAAAAATTAAAATAGTACTTACATTAAAGGGTCATTATAAAGATTAAATGAATCAATGTATGTAAAGCTCTCTGAAGTCTGACACTTAGTAAGTACGCAATTAAGGTTAGTTATTACTGTCATCATCTATTGAAATTACAAATGCATACAGAGTAGCCCCATTTTATACGTGGTTCCACATTCAGTACCCATGGTCAATACTGGTCTGATTCTAGAAAGAAATAATTCATATGTTTGGGATTTTTTTTTTGGAGGTAGAGAAATATTTATTCAATTGGGCTAAGGCAAGAGGACAGGAGAGTGAGATCTCTCAAAACCACCCCCCTAAAAGCAAAAGTAGGGAATTTTGTGCAGCTAGGGAGTAGGGTGTTTTTTGAATTCGTACGTTTTAAATTGTGCACTGTTCTGAGTAATATGATGAAATCTGGTGTTGACCATATGCTGTCTCTGCCACCTGTCCACTAGCCACTTCAGAGCTATCTCGGTTATCGATGGACTAGTGTGGTTATCACAGCGCTTGTGCTCGAGTAATTCTTATTTTACTTGATATTAGCCCCAAAGTGCAAGACTAGTGATGCTAATAATTTGTACATGCAAAGAGAAGCCATAAAGTATATGAATGTGTGCAAAAAACAGTACATACAGGGTTTGGTACTATCCATGGTTTCAGGCATCCTCAGGGGACCTTGGAATGTAACCCCCATGGATAAGGGGGGACTACTGTACCCTGTAACCCAATAATTCCATTTCTAAGAATGATTAGGTGTAAGGAGAAATGACTTTTGTATGAGCTTACTCAATGAAGCATTATTTGTCCTAGCCAAAGATTATAAACTGAGATGCTACAAACAGAGGACAGAGGAGTGATTAAAGTATGGTACATTCATACAACGGAGTACTTAAGCAGCCTTAATAAAGAATAAGTTCCTCATGTACAGTTACAGCACAACCTATAGGAAATATTTAGCAAAAAAATAAAACCCATGGTAAAGAATTATGTCATACAAACGTTAATTTTAAATTCCAGGGGGTGGAATAGTAGGGGAAGCATATATAAACGTTATGTGCTTGTTGAAAGGAAAAAAACCACGTAAAAGCTACTAAGGGGAAGAGACTATGACATATACAATGCCCATCTCTGAATCTGAATCCTGAAACTCTTAGTGAAAGAATATAAAATTGATAGGCAATCAAAGTAACCCAGAAATCAGGTAAGTGCTGCAAAATGTGTTCTGCAAGGCCATGTAGTGATCAAAACAAACACATGGAAACTACTTCAGATAGCTTACACTTCTTCCGATAGAGGAAAATTTCTGATATAATAATGTTACCATCCTGGAGTACTATTGTGATGTGTTTGAGATGCTAAACAGTTTAGAAGCTAACTGGAAAACCTTTCATTTTCCTTTAACACAAAAAGGAAAATTTCTTATTATGTCATCTATATAAATAAAACCTGTAATTTTCAGGGTAAATGTATGAATGAGTCAAATATACTGCAATTTACCCCACAAATTTCAAATTTGGTTAAATATAAATTTGTCTCAAGATTCTGAAATGAGTCCACAATAATCACATTCTGACTTTTCTGATAACTGTATAATTTAGGATTAGTGTAGTTAGTAAATTTATAATCTATCTCTAAAGTTATAAAATAGCATGATAAAATTGGGCACCAAATAAATACTTTTTTTAATAGTTTTTTAAAAGATTTTATTTACTTATTTTTAGAGAGAGGGGAAATGAAAGAGAAAGAGAGGGAGAGAAGCAATCAATTGCCTCTCTCAAGCCCCCAAATGGGGAGCTGGCCTGCAACCCAGGCATGTGCCCTGACTGGGAATGGAACCAGTGACCTTTCAGTCCGCAGGCCGGTGCTCAATCCACTGAGCCACACCAGCCAGGGACAAATAAATACTTTCCATACCACAAGATTAACAAATAATAATCTTGTACCTAGAATACTAAATGTGACAGTGGCCAGGCTTCTTCTTGCTACCACTATGAAAAAAATCACTTTATAGGCCCTGACCCATAATTTAATTTACAAAGAGTAAACAAAATATCATTAATCTTACATAAGATATATAAGAACCTTGTATTATTAGAGTATTATTTTACTACTAAAATAACAAATAGATATATTTCTATTTTATTCCAATGAAAAGGACAGCATTTAAACCCATAGATCCTCTCCCTCCAAACCACCATACTTTACCTGTGAATTTTCCATTATATTGTTCCTTGTTCATTGCTACACGTCTCTGGTCACAATTTTTTCCATTCTCTGCCATTTCATAGATCAATAACTCTTAGGAGCTAATAAAGCAAAATAAAATCCAGTGAGACATTACATAATTCTGCTTTGCACCCGTGACTAAATAAAACTGAATACAGACACAACATGGCAGTAATACCAAGCATGTGATTAGAACGATGTGTTATGCGTAGCTGCAGTAGTTAAGGTTAAATGAGATCCTAAGGGTGGGGCCCTAATCCAAGAGAACCAGTGTCCTTAGAAGATGAGAAGAGACACCAGACACCTGTCTCTCTGCAAGCACCCAGAGGAAAGGCCATGTGAGGATACAAGCAGGCAGCTGTCTACATGCCAGAAAGAGGCCTCACCAGAAACCAACTGTCAGCTCCTCGATTTTGGATTTCCAGACTCCAGAGCTGTGAGAAAATACATTTCTGTTGTTCAAGTCAACCAGTCCATGGTGCTCTGTTATGGTAGCCCTAGCAGACTAATACAATGCTGATTAGTACGAACAAGGGGAACCAGATCGCAGGATAGTAATACTTTTCTTGGTAGTAGTAATAAATTGGTATTCTGGTTTGTGAATTTGGTTAGAATAATTCCATCCTCTGGAGTCCATTCGGATACATGTTTACTACTTCAAATTTATAAGCTAAAAGGCAGATAATCAGACACTAAAATGCAGCATCTGTACCAAGATCCAGGTACCCTGAGTGACTTAACTGTGTGAGCCAGACTGTCTTCTATCCAGGGAATACCCTAAGTACTTCACGGCACGGGTCTTCAAACTGCAACAGTGACCAGTCAATCTAGCATTAATATATCCTGTTAATCTTACGCATTATCATTTGCAACATCATTAAAGGAGCCATTTTATAGGGGGACAGAAAAACTTGGTTCCCCAAAGCTGCCAATATGTCTTGATTGGTTTGAGGCCCCATCAGGGCAAGCAGCCTTTGGACTAAGTATTTCACCCGTCTGTATCCACACCCCAGGACTGAATGCATTCCACCCTATTCCAACTCTGTTCTCCTCAACTGAAAGTTGCTTAAGTTCTTGGAGCTAAAAGAATCCTTCCAGCATCATGTATTTATTGGCTGTACAACTTGAGTAACCAATTTTAGCCTTTGCGTTTGAGTTCATTTGTAAAATATCCCCATTTCTATGTTCATGTCATCCTTAAACCCTTTTTTGTGTTGATTTGGGGTACTCTCAGTAATTTAGTTTCTCTGCTTCAAGAGAAATTATATATAACTGTCCTGCACAGTGACAGGCACATAGCAGGCACTTAACGTTAGTTTCTCCATGCCCATTTCATGAATGTCTCAATTTTCCAAAATCATCATGGTGAATTCTGCCCTGAGCACTCACTTACAGACACTGGTATGCCACATTTCTACACTACACATGAGCCTGCAGAACTAGTTTCCACAGAAGCAGCCACAGAATCAGAAAAATCTTAGTTTCTTATGTTGGAAAGCAAAAATGAATTAGTTATCATCAATCCAAACATTCTGAAAAGTACTAAAAGGACAATTTGTTAAAAATTATTATGGAGTAAAAGGGCTCTAGCCTATTTATGTAGCTAGAATAAGATGAAGTAATAATTTTTAAGGAGAGCCACTTTTCGCAGATGAACGAGTGGCATTAATTTTTGAAATCTGTGATGAAACAGTATCCGTCAGACTCCTGTATATGGGAATAAATCCAAAGTATTCCTAGCCTGTTTAAAGGATTGAAATCTCAAACATGAGTCTAGCATATCTTCCTGATATTCGATGGAGCTCTGCAGTGAAAGTGTTGTAATATCAATTTTAACAGCATGGGTCGAGAATGAAGTTGCTGAAATAAACTGTACATGACTGTGGATGAGAAGGTAGAAATAGGAAAGCATAACTCAAACAGCAAATATAATTTTCATTGTGAAGATATATCTAGATACAAGAAATGTTTTAAAAGGCTGCAACTTGCAGATTTTAAACACAGCTGAAACATTCAAAATAAAAGGCTGATATTAAGACATGGGTTTTTTGTTTGTTTCTGGCAGAAGTCCTTAGAAAATACTGCTAAAATCAGCTCACAAAGGTTCTTTGTAAGCTGTACATCCAGTGCTATGACTATAATACTCCATTCATTGTAGACATTAGCTACACTTGTAATGCAAAAACAGTGTGAAACTAAATTATTGCGAGTTCTTCGAAGCAACACAAAAATGTTTAAGGATAAAACGAAAATAGTAACTTCTGAGTAATATAAGAGTTACTGGAGAATTTAATAAGATGAAAAGGAAAAGCAAATAAGATCAGTGAAACCACTGCTTCTAATTTTCTTAGCCCACTCTGTTCCAAAATAAAATGGATACGCTCCCTCCCTCTTAAGAAAATAATCTATCCAAACGATTCCACTTTCTCACAAAAAAAAATTAACTTGGCTTTCTCAAGAAAACACATTTTTTTCCACACAAAGCATAAAAGGCAGCCAACTTGAATATTATACCTTTTTTTGGCTTTTAGAAGTATGTGTCCTTAACTGGATTATTTAGTACATTCAGTCACAGACTACTCCAAAATAGCTGTAGATTTCCCTAAAACTATTAAGATTAAAAAACTGCAATTTGTTCTTAGAAATTCAATAACCTGAGTGAGGAGTAATACATCTCGAGTAGTGAGGCTTTGCTACAGCGTCCCACCTGCGTAGGGTTATTAGAAAGCCGAAGAGCACTCGACCACCAGGCGCATTACCAGCAGTACGAGCAGTACCAGGGAGGCTGTCGGGTCCTCTGGCTCCGAGAGCCTTACTGCATCTAACCCACGGTATGGCAGCCTAGGAATGTGTTCCTGGAAAAGTCATTATTTGAATAAGAATATATGAAAAAAATTCTTTGAATCCTTTTGAGCACTCTAAGTCTTAGGAAATTCAACAAATTAAAACTCCAAGTTAGGCCTGGCTGGTGTAGCTCAGTGGATTGAGCGCCGGCTGGGAACCAGACGGTCCCGGTTCGATTCCCCGTCAGGGCACATGCCTGGGTTGCGGGTCAGGTCCCCTGTGAGAAGCAACCATACATTGCTCTTTCTCTCCCTCTCTGTCTCCCTCCCTTCTCCTCTCTCTAAAAATAAATAAATAAAATCTTTAAAAAAACAACAACTCCAAGTTAGGATATAATTTAAAAGCCTTCAAAATCTCAATAAATCTCCCAGTAATGGCTTAGTAGGCTGTGAGCTGTGAGGGTATATATTTCTAGCCTAAACTATTCCTCAAATTAGTGAGGCATAAAACTACATTCAATTCATCACAGTCTTCCGAGTGTTGAAAACTTCTACTGCTCCAGATCTAATTTTTAGTAAGATAAAAATTTAAGTAAAAATCCAAATTTTAAAAAGATATAACCTGAAGACATTTTTAGGGATTCACATTTTTGATAGTCTGATAGGTCTTGGGAAAGGTTTCTTATCTTTCACTTTCCATATGTAAAATAGCATTTTATGTTCCTTTATGTAAAAACACAATTCTATTTTCTGGGGAAAAATGAATAACTTGTAAAAATACAGCTTGAAAAATCCCATTTCTCTTTTTCTTTCAACATACTCCTAAATGTTCATTGAGAAAGATAGGGGAGGAATAAGAGTAAGGTCAAGAAATGAGACAGGAAAAAGAACAGCCATGGAGAGTTGGGAGGCTTAGCTCACTACGAGACCTTGGGAATGCCGCTTCACATCCCCGAAGCTCTCTTTCCTCATCCAGTCATCAAGCACATGGAGTAAATGATCGCCACAGTCTTCCTTCTATTCTAACAGTCTAAAAATTCTACCCAGCTCAAGTCCAGGGTGTCGGATTTATGCAGTAACTACTTCTGTATGGTTACTTACAATTCACATACAGAGTAGCTAACACCAGGCTAACAACTCTTGCATGAAGCAGTTATTTTTATCCTCGCCTTCTACCGCTGAGAAATTGAGGGCTCGAGTGGCCCCAAACAGCAATTCAGCAGCACGTGATTAGCACAGTTAGAGTTGCAATCTAAGCCCAAATTCAGTATTTCTTCTACTACACAAAACAGTCTGATGATATTTTCAATTTTCACCAAGGAATTCTGGAGTCACAGAAGAAAATAATAACGAAAAAGCAGTTCCAAAGATTTAGCTTTTCCTAGTATTTACAAATGTCCCTCATTTCTAAAATTAAGAGAACGCTCATTTCTATTGACTTTCACTATTTAAACTGTCATGAAAATCAGACGACTGCACCTTTACTTTTTTTGGTCATTTATTTGTGGGTTATTGCTGTTTGTGCATTTTGACCAAACTTAAAATTCAAATTGCTTAGCAGGTCTCCTTACTTTGTAGCCCCTAAAAACTTGGTTAATATAAACTGGCCTAACCAAGTCACTGATAAGAAAATAAGTTAAATCACTGAATATTCTCAAATGGCAAAAGTGCATGCTTCAGATTATTTATATCAAAATGAAGGATCTGATACAGATAATTCTAAAATGTGTGATCTATCAAACAATTTATTATCCATTGTGTGGGAAAATATTAGAACCTGCTACATGTTCTCCATCTATTAAAACGGTAGTAACGTCCTCACTCCACCCATTAAGATGGATACTGGAGATAACTGTTGGTATTTTGGTCATTAAACATTTACTGAAACCAGAATTACCTGTAGCACTTTTTAGAGGGTGAACTGTCATTCTTTGCCCACTTTCAAGGGTATTTTGTGTTTCATTTTTTTTAAATATTAAAGAGCTTCCCAATAATAATCACCAATGACCTCCACTCTTTCTTAAGAAAATTAGAACCTACTGAGTAGATAAATTTTGGTGTAATTATTTGTATGAAAATGAATTCTTAGCACCCAAATGGCTTCATGATAGGATTCTATAAAACAGTGCACTTGGAAAAATGTAAATTAAACTTTTTAGCAACACTTATTATGTGAAGACCACTTATGTCTGGCACATGTACTAGGAACTTTGAGGGACCCTTACTCTCCATGAAAACTAGATCCTGGATTGGACATACTCTTTGAGACATGAATGGTCTCACAAAGGAGGGAGGGAGTCTCCATGACCCCTCTCTGTCCCTCCAAAATATAAGCAAACTGTACCACAGACCCAGAGACACTAGATGGCCCAAGAGCTAGAGTGGCTGTGAGGCATGGTGGGAACAGAGGGGAACCTGAGCAGTAAGAAAGAAACGAATAGAACCGCCAGCATCAGGAGGGACAAGGCTACCCTACCCTGAGACAAGATCCCTATAGCAACCTCCCAGTAGGAAGACTGACTTTGAAAGTAGGAGGCTGAATGCGTAGCCTACTCTCTGGGTTGAATCCCACGATATATGGGCTAACACCTATATGCAGAATATGCCACCCCAAAATATGTCACTTTAGCACATTTCTTACTTTGAAATTAAGAAACTTAAAACAGCAGGATACAAAGACACTCTGACTCCTCTTTCCTCCAAAAGCAGGAGAGAAAACTCCCACATGCAAGGTAACCTCCCTGTACCAGGAGGAAGACATTCTTCTAACCAGAGATGGGGAATTTGGGGCCAATGAATCTGTACAAACAAACCTTGTTAAACTAACCCTTACCTTATCCTCCTCCTTATTTCTTCATCATTTACTACACATAGCTCAAACCTCTTTTTACTGTTAATCGTTCACAAATGTATTGTCTGTCTTAAAGGTATAAAAGCTTCCTGCTCTGATTACTTTCTCGGGTCTTCCTTCTCTTGTGAGAACATCCATGTACATGTAATTTTTCCTCCCCTATAACCACAGGGCCACTGATGTAGTTCCAAGCCTTTCTAGCTCTAAGTAGAAATAGAAGCAAACCCTCTTTACAAATTAGGACCACTGGACTCCCACTGAATAAGGTCAATCAATAAACTTATAAAGGTACCAGAAAGGTACCAGAAAGCATTATGAGTAGAGGACCCCACCCCCACCCCCAATTCCATACAGCTTCAGGAGAAGAATAACACATATTACAGATACATGTGCAGAATAAATATTTTATAGAACAGCTATGTCTAAAATGTTTACAGAACAAAAGATGCAATACAAAGATAAGTACACAATAAAAACTATTACAACTAGATTTGAATGAAAGAAAAGCAAATGGAACTTCTAGAAATAAAAAATATAACTGCTGAAATTAAAAGCTAAGGATGGATTAAACAGCAGAGCAAACACACATGAAGTGAAGTGGGTAAGCTATCCAGGGAATTTATTAAGAGCACAGCAGAGATAAGATGGAAAATACAAGCAAATGAGACAGAAGATATAATGAAAAGGTATACTTTGTTTAACTGGAATCCCAGGAGAATAGAAAGAACAGAAGAAATGTAAATTCAAAAAGATAAAGGCCTGCCCTGGCTGGTGTAGCTCAGTGGATTGAGCGTGGGCTGCGAACCAAAGGGTCACTGGTTCGATTCTCAGTCAGAGCAAATGCCTGGGTTGCAGGCCCAGTCCCCAGTGGGGGCCATGTGAGAGGCAACTGCACATTGATGTTTCTCTCCCTCTCTTTCTCCCTCCCTTCCTCTCTCTCTAAAAATAAATAAATAAAATCTTAAAAAAAAAAAAAAAAAAGATAAAGGCCTAAAATTTCCAGAATTGGAAAGATGAACGCCAAATTTTTCCATAAATGAGTAACCATTCTAGTAAGTACAATGCATTCCAAACAGAAGAAATAAAAATAAATTTGATCCAGAAACATCGCAATCAAACTACAGAACACTAAAGCAAAGAGATCTTGATCTTGAAAGCAGTCAAAAAGGAAGGACAGATTTCTGAAAATGAAAAAACAGAATAGAAGCAGATTTCTCAGTAGCAACAATAAAAACCAAAAAAACCAATGTAATAATATCATTAGAATTTGAGATAAAAGAGCTAGTTTAGAATTGTGTGCCCAACAAAATAAAGACATTAACAGCAAGCAATAAATGAGGAATTTACCAAATCTAAATGCCAGAATATAAATTTCCAAAGAATATTCTATAAACAGAAAGCAACGACCTCCCCAAATTGGCTGAGATAGAAGACATGTAGAAAAATAAAATAATAAACATAAAGGCAAATAAAAAACAAAAGTGCATAAAATAAGAAGAGTGTCTAATTGTGACAAGAACTTTAAAAGGTAGTGAAATTTGGACAATTGTACGTAAATCAGGAAGAGAAAGATTAGAGCTAAAGTGTCCTGAAGTTGGGGAGCATCCAAACAGACCAAGTACGTCAACAATCAAAATAAACATAAGAGATTAAACGCATACTTTAAAAACAGATTGCAAATTGTATTTTTAAAAGTTCCATGCTTTCTTATAAAAACACATAAAGGCTGAAAACAAAACAACAGACAAAAGTCATTATTTTCCAATAATGAAATAATGAACATAATAGAAACAATGATAAAAGGTTCAACTCACCGGGAAGATATAACATTCTAGGGGGTAAAAGGGGGACATCTGTAATAGTGTCAATAATAAAAAAAAATCTAAATTTGAATGTACGTAACAAAATATAGCATCAAAATTTATAACATAAAAATTGGTAAATATACATGGAGCAATGGATAAATCCAACATTATATTGTGGGATTTTAAAACAACTGTTAATTACTGATATCTCAAGCAAACAAAAACAAAAACAAAATATTCAGCAAAGATAGATGATTTTAACAATTCAATTAAGAAATAAAGTGTAGGGAGGTATATGTGTAAGATTCAGCACCTCACGATCATAGAATACAGATTTTTTTCACAAGTCACTTCCTATGATTAAGGCAAGGAAACAAGTCTCAAATTCCAAAACACGGGAACCACAGACTACATTCTCTGATACCCCACAAACTGAGTAACAGATACAAAACTTGGATATTTAGAATGAATTACACAGAGTTCTAAATCACATGTCAAAATAAGAGAAAACTGAAAAATGCTGAAAACTACTTAAACTATTAAGTAAATTTTTAGCAAGGTCACAGGATATCAAAGGTCAAAACCAATACTCTTTCCATTATTTTACTTGAAATAAACAAATAAATGTTAAAGTTTGAAGTTTCATTTACAGTATGACCTACATACTGTATTAAAACTACGAGTTTGTATTAAAACTACAAAGCATCTAGAAAAAAAGGAGAAAAATCTTTGTAGTCTTGAGGTAGACAAATATTTCTTAGGATTTAAAAGCATAAACCATAAAACAAAAAATTTATAAACTTTATTAATTTTAAAAACTTTTGCTCTTTGAAACAAAATGTTAAAAAAAATTAAAAGATAAGCCACAGAATGAGAGAAAATATTTACAATTCACGTACCTAAGTTCTTCTCCTCTATCCAGTCTCTCTCTCTCTCCATACACACATATATTTGAATTTTTTCTGTTCACTGCTGTCTCTAGCATCTCAAACTATGCCTGGTACACAGTGTGTACTAAGTATTTGTTAAACGAAAAATTCATGTTCATTGCTGTGTAACGTTTCATTATGTAACTCTATCCCAATTCATTTATTTGGTCTCCTGACAATGATGTTTGAATTCTTTATAGCTTTTGCTACTAAGATCAGTGTTGCTAAAAAATATCACTGCCCATAGACATTTCACATGTGCAAGAGATTCTATTGGTTGTATATACCTAGGTAAAGAATTGCTAGCAAGAGTATGCCAATATTCAGCTTTACAAGTTGTTTCCCAGGCTTTGCTATTGTTATCCTTCCTAATTTTTGCCAGAGGAATGCATGTAAAGAATGCTGTGGTAGATTGTAAAACTGAATGGTGGATTGCAAAATCATCACAAATTCTTCTCATTGTATGCATACCCCTTTACAATATGGTTTTACTTCCTAGAGTTTGTTACTTTAACCCTTGACTCTGCACTTGGCTATGTGACTTGCTTTGGCAAGGGGACATTAGCAAGTGTGACACAAACAGAGGCTTTGCTATGTAAAATTTCTATGACAAAGAAACTAGAGAAAAGCTGATAACTCCATCATTACATGAAGAGTTTATTAAGGGAATTTACATACCAATGACATCTTGGGTGGCGGAAAGATGACATGGATATCTGCTATGACTTCCACCCCCGAGACTGTTTCATAGCTAAAAGCAGTGAGTCTAGGACTTCCTAAGATGGCAGTGTAGGTGAATGCACCGTACCGCCTCGCACAACTAAACAAGGAAAAAAATCAGAAATTTGCACATCCCAAAACAGCCAGATCTGACAGAAAATCGTATTGAGAGGAAGTCCGACGACCAAGGAATTAAAGAAGATACATTCATCCAGTTTGGAGAGCCGGGAGGAGCAGGGCGGAGGGAGAGCGCTGAGCGACCCCGCGGCGAGCAGGTGAGCAGATGGCAGGACCGTGGTTGGAGGGGCGGTTCCAGCAGAGCCGCTGCACACCCAGACGGGGGACCGAATGAAGCGCGGTCTGCGCCCGGCTCATCCAGACCCAGCAGGGCCGAGACTGGTGGACCGGGCAGGTCGGCATTCGCGTGCAGAGAAACCGGGAGAGAAAGCAGGGCGCAACCCATCGGCGCAGAGTGAGGGCGCCTGTGGGGGTGGAGTCGGCGGCGGGAGGAACTCCCGGCCTCACAGGAAAGTTCGCTGGGGAGACCCGCGGGGGATTCGAGCTGTGCAGCCCGTCCAGCAACCCCGGAGTGACCCCTGGAGCCAGCGCAGAGGGGCCCGAATTGCTTGCAGGAGGCGGTGTGGGTGCGGAGAGCGGAGAAGGCGCCATTGTGCGCTCAGGTCCCGCCCCCACAGGCTACATCACAGCCCAACTACCGGGAGCTTCCCTGCACAGGGGATGCCCAAGACTCCGCCCTCCTTAAAGTAACAGGCTCACCGAGGGGGAAAAAAAAAATGGCCCAAAGAAAGGAACAGATCAAAGCCCCAGGGCTAACTGACCAAGAGATAGCCAACCTATCAGATGCACAGTTCAAAACCCTTGTAATAAGGATGCTAACAGAATTCGATGAAAAATTATCGAAATTGCTTGAACAAATGAGGAGAGATCTGCAGGAAACCAATAGAGATAAGGAAACTGGGACTCAAATCAACGGAGTGGACCAGCAGAAAGAAAAAAACATCCAACCAGAAAAGAATGAAGAAACAAGAATTCAAAAAACGGAGGAGGGGCTCAGAAACCTCCAGGACATCTGTAAACATCCAAACATACGTATCACAGGACTGCCAGAAGGAGAAGAAGAAATCCAAGGAATTGAAAAAATATTTGAACACATAATGATGGAGAATTTCCCGAAGCTGGCGAAGGAAATAGACTTTCGGAAGTCCAGGAAGCTCAGAGAGTCCCAAAGAAGTTGGACCCAAAGAGGAACACACCAAGACACATCATAATTACATTATCCAAGATCAAAAATAAGGAAAGGATCCTGGGAGCAGCAAGAGAAAAGGAGACAGTTACCTACAAAGGAATCCCCATAAGACTGTCAGCTGATTTCTCAAAGGAGACCTTGCAGGCAAGAAGGGGCTGGACAGAGGTGTTCCAAGTCATGAAGGGCAAGGACCTACATCCAAGAATACTCTATCCAGCAAAGATTTCATTTAGAATGGAAGGGCAGAGAAAGTGCTTCGCAGATAAGGTCAAGTTCAAGAAGTTCATCACTACTCAGCCTTTATTGTATGAAATGTTGAAGGGAGTTATATGAGGTATGGAGAAATATCAACAGGGGAGTGGTAGGGGGAGAGGGTGGGAATGAGGCACAGAACAAGTAGCATAAATGGGAGGTAGACAACAGACAGGGGGAGGTTAGAATAGTATAGGAAGTGCAGGAGCAGAAGGACTTATGTGTATGACCTATGGACAAAACTAAAGGGAGGGGAAAGGGGGGAGTAAGGGGGTGGGGGGAAAGAAGGGGGGAAGTGGGGCAACTGTAACAGCATAATCAATAAAATATAGAAAAAAAAAGAAACTGAGAAAAAATAAATAAAATAAATAAAAGCAGTGAGTCTATATGGAGGAAAGGAATGTGTATTTAATCTATGGGAAGGGGAACCACCAGGTACCCAGAGGCTCTGGCCACAGAGCTGGTTAAGAGACATAACCAAGGGCACAGCGCGGAGTTCCTATGCACACAGGGTGTGTGCGTGTGTGCGGGGGGCGCAGTCACAGATGGTGGATTACCTTCAGCTGAGGTTGGCTCTGTACACCCAGGCTTGCAAAGCACTTGCACATTGGGACCTGTCTTCTCTTACTGCTCTTTGGAAGCCTCCGCCCATGTGAAAAAAGCCCAGGCTAACCTACTGAGGCAGAGGGGACCACGTGGAGCAAAGACACGGCATCCCGGCAGAGACCTGCCTAGTTGAACAGCCAAGCTATCCCGGACCGGAACTGTCCAACCTAATTCACAGAATCATGAGAAATATGAAATGAATTTTTAAATCACAAGAGTTTGGAGCTAAGTTGTTACAAAGCAAAATACTTGGATATCCTCAGATAGTGACAACTGTTATAGTGAAAAAGAAAGAAATTTGGTACGCTTTTTAATAAGGTGGATAAAAGAAGCTTTCTTTGAGAATTTGACATTAGAGAAGAGCCAGGGAAAAATATGGGGAAGAGCACTGCAGAGAAAAAGAAGTACAAGGACGCTGAGATAGGAGTCTGCTGGCATGTTTCACTTATCAATAGTTATTAAAGTCACTGACAAACTCAACTATTTAAATTTCTAAAAAGAGAGTTTTGCAAATACAGAGATTCTAGCGATATCTACGATTATTTAGTATAAAGAAAATTCCTCTACCCACAGAAGCAGTGCTAAAATCTCCTAAAAATTAGATCTTAAAAACTTATGATGGGCAGGAGAACCTTGTATACTCTCCTGATTACACGGTTTTTGCAATGTGGAGATTTCAAAGTTTCCGGAAGGAAACAGACTCAACAATGAGGGAAGAAGTGGCCAGTCAGATCGACCAGCTCAATTTACTGGACTTTATTCTGTCTTCTTGTAGACCACAGAGCAACATCTGACAGAGCTAATCATTTCTTAAAAGAATTCTGAATAAATCACAAGCTTTAAAAGATACATACCAAAAAAGAAGGTCAAAAATCTTGCTCATCTCTGTGCCTCATCTGTCTAGTACTCCCCATGCTAGATGCGACCACTTTCTATTAGTGCTGTACATCTGCTCATTCTTTCCTCAAACACTCATTTGTCGGTCTCATTCGCCAGCGCTCGTTTACCGGACTTGGCCCATTGCCAGCTTTCTCCAAGTGACTTATCTGGTTCCATAGTTTAAAATACTGGTATGAATTTGTATTTCTGGTTCTGAGCTCTAGATTTGTATTCCCAATAGTACCACTCGGATGATTCCCAAGCATCTCAAATTTAACAGGTCCTGTTTAACCCAACCTCATCTCTCTTCTTGTAACGAACCTGGTCCTCCCCAAACCCTCCCTCTCCCAGGAGTTGGCACAACCAACCATCCACCCAGTTACCAGATCTGGAAGCACAGCCATCCTTGACCCCTCACGTTTCCTTACACGTCACATCTAATCCCGGTCCCAGTACTATTCCAAATATATTTAGTATCCTCCCACTCACGGCTCTCTGCCTTTTGCTGCCATCTGGATCAGGCCATCTTGGTCTCTCACCTGGACTACTGGAACGGACTCCCTTCTCCATTCCTATTTTTGTCCCCTTCAATTCATCCTTCACATATGAGCAAGAGTGCACTTCATATAAATCATGTTACCCCCTGCTTCAGATTGTAGAATGACTTCTTACTGTACTCAGATCAAATCCAAACTTATTTACATAGCCTGCAAAACTCCACGTAACCTGGACCATACATATGCTTCCTACCTAAGCTCCTATCACTGTATTACAGGTGTACTGTGCTAGAGTCTCAAACAGGCAGGTATCCGCATTAATTCTCTCTCAGACCCTTTGTTGTTTCCTTTGTAACATTTGCTACCCTGTGTTTATGTTTTTCTCTAACAGGTTTCTGACTAAAATATCTGTTTATCTTTGTTTCTGTTTTCCCCAGAACCTTGGCCACAGGTGTTTTGTTCAATGACTGGATGAATGAACACATGCCAATGTGAAATCATCTTCCCATGCAAAGAAAGTAAGTGCTAGAGACATCCCTAAACAACAAATCCTCGAGTTTTAATTCCCAGATTCTGTATTATGGTTCACACAGATAATCTTGTGGGGAAAGGGAAAAAGTCTTCCTTCCTTTGGTTCTTTTTGGCTGGTTGAATAATAAAATCAGTATGAGACAGATTGACAAGAGAAAATCAAATTTAATTTCATGGCCACGGGAAGCCAATCTACATCAGAGAGTCAGAGTCCCCACATACATGAGAGATTCAGAGGCAGAAAGGAAAAATGAGGTGCAAAAGACATTCTCAGCTTAGGATGAAGGCATCTTGGGGCTTGAGAGTCACTGCAAGACTCAGAGTAGGTATTCAGTAATCAGCAGTTGGCCCTGCCATATAGATAGGTCAAAAGATGTTATTTCTGATAATCTCTTATTGCGGGCAAGGCCTCTAATTCAAATTCTTCTGGGTAGTTGGGGGAAGGGAGGCAGAAGTTTCTCTATCCTGCAGGGTCGCAAAATAATCTGCATACCACAAAAGCACACCTTGGGGCGACCATTCTGAACCCTTACAATGTGAACTGTTAACAATAATCCAAAAGGGTTAAGAAAATGACCTATAAGAATGTCTCATTTTGTTAAGAATCCCACATGCAAACGTTCACAAAATAAAATTGTGTATATAAATATATCTATTTACCAAGATTTCATTAATAATAAGCAAACAATAATCAAGTAAACAGCAAAATAAAGTATGCTTGCAAAAGAGGGTTGGGAAAGAGCTCTCAGCAACTGTTCGGTAAGCCACACGAGGATGAAGAGGATAGTCGTGGCTAACTATCTGTCAGGCACTATTCTAAATGCTTTATGTGAATCTGCTCATTTAACCCGAACAATAAAGGTACTGACTACATTGTCAAGGAGGAAACTGAGACAGCAAGAGGTGAAGTAACGAGCCCAAGGGTTGCACAGTAGTAGAGCTGGAATTTGAACGAAGGCAATTTAGCTTCATAGCCTCGACTCTTATCACTACCAACCCAGTCCATTCAGAAAAATTTGTAAAGACCAAGGTTATTATTACTAATGAACCTCAAGAACAAGAGAAAACATCAAAAGATTTACTAAAAAAAATATGTATTTCTGGAATACTACTGACAAACTCCATAACAATTATAGTTACACCAGCTGGGACAGGATTGCTCAATAGGTTGCTCTTGCTTAATTTAAAAATGCCTTAAGCTTCAAGTGACATCTTTTATATGACACAGAAAAGTATCACCTATTCAAATTTCCAAAACCTTCAAGAAGGATATTTTAAAAAGAGCTTCCTATAAGGCTTTACATAATACATCATATCAGTTCACTCTACACAAAGGTGCTTTCCAGACAAAATAAGAAGTTTCCTGAAGCACTGAACTCCTTAAAAGTCTGCCCCCCAAATATCTGCAAGACCTAGTGAAAGCACAGTATTAACTAACACAATAACAAACAAGTTATTGCTTCATTCATCTCGTTTGTTTTGGAGGTTAGTCAGGATTCTCTAATCTGGAGTTTATTTCCATACCAAAGAGAGAGCAGAAAAAGAGACCAAAAAAGAGGGTGTGAGCAAAACAGCAGGGATAATAAGTACCTGGCACGACAATCTCTAAGAAAGGGGAGGGACTAAACAGGTTTTGTAAAATCAATGGAAGCAAAAAGAGTTCCCAAGACGACAAAGCATTAACTCTTCTACGTTGTCTATTTATCCAGAATGAAAAAATTACAGAAATGACTCCACAGATTAAGAGATAATTAATATAACAGAATGATGGAATTACAAACAGCTTGGAGAAATTTTTTTAGCCGGAGCGAAGTAATTAATACAGTTTCATCATACTTCTTAGCAACAGCATTCACTCAATGAGACGCATTACAAAGATCCTGTGTCTTTTCCACTTGCCAGAAAGAAGACACCTCGATACCCGATAGTAACAAAGCATGAACTCAGAATAACTGTTCTGAAGACCAGAACTAATTTTCTTTCCTTAGAACATTCCACTGCAGATCTTGCCAAGCACAGTGTTTTTGTTTTCACAGAACTTACCAGACTCAATCAGCTAAAAGGAGGAAAGATGTATAGACACATACAGATTTCATTAATACATCAGAGAAATCATTTTAATGCAAACGAGCAAATATTACCAAACCATATAGAGATGACTGGAGACAACTTAGCAGAACAGAAAGAATATTTGGGATCTCATTTCCAGTTCAGGTTCTGGCACTACCTAACCCATATGGCCTCAAGCAAGCCAACTGCTGATTGTTTGTGGGCCTCAATTTTCTCCTGTTAAATGAGAAGAATTTAAATATATGTTAAGAGAGGTTGCTTCTACTTCTAAATACTGCATTCAGTGGATTTCAGTGAAATAATAAAATATCTCACTTAATATAAGGCTACTTCTAACCTTTGCTTAACTATATGCAAGCACCAAAAGCTTCAGCTTCCTCTGAACTTGTAAATTCTTAAGTGACAACACATGATGACCAAAAAAGATCAGTCTTAAAACTCTGAAACGCAAAGCTATAATCATTTTCCAGTCATCTACTTACTGATCAAGGTGACTAACTCAATGTATTACACGATCAAACTATTCCTGGCTAGCTTTTACTGTGTTCAAAAGTAGGGCAAAGATCATCTCAGTAAAGCATATAATAATATTTTCAGATAAATAGCACACTTAATATAAAACATTAAATTTTGAAATGACACAGAGCAACAGTATTCTGCACTGATACATGTCCAAAGTTCAGAGTAGAATGACAACATCACCATATTTTCATTTATACAGTGATACCACATTTACGATCTCACTCACTGTGACAATTCTGTGAAATAAAGTGAGCAGTACTTTTTTTTTTTTTAAGATTTTATTTATTTATTTTCAGAGAGAGGAGAAGGGAGGGAGAAAGAGCAATGTATGGTTGCCTCTCACATGGTCCTCACTGGGGACCTGGCCCGCAACCCAGGCATGTGCCCCGACTGGGAATCGAACTGGGACCCTTTGGTTCCCAGCCTGCGCTCAATCCACTGAGCTACACCAGCCGGGCATAAAGTGAGCAGTACTTTTATCAGTACAATCCAGACCAGCTCAGAAAGTTAGGTAACCTGTACCCCTTCACTCAACAAATGCTAGAGCCCGTACTTCAATCCCGGTTTTCTGATTTAAAGTCTAGCAATCCTAAAAAGTGGTCATTCAAGCCAAGGCAGGAAAAAGGTGAAAAGTGAGAAAATTTGGATAATCAGTTCCTGGATAACTGAAATTGAACAAAAAGAATATAAGATCAGGTTTGGCAGTTACAGTCCAATATGCAAATTTACCAGATATTGAAACTAATGATAACCTCTAATTTATATAATTCCACATCTCAAAAATCTTGTCATCATGTTTCAGAGAAGTGTGAAAATTTTTTCTAAATAAAAAATAAGAAAAATAGCCCTGGCTGGTATGGTTCAGTGGATTGAGCACTGGCCTGTGAACCAAAGGGTTGCCAGTTCAATTCCCAGTCAGGGCACATGCCTGGGTTGCCAGCCAGGGCCACTGTAGGGGGCACAGGAGAGGCAACCACACATTGATGCTTCTCTTCATTTCTTTCTCCTTCCTTTCCTCCCTCTAAAAATAAATAAATAAAATCTTTTTTAAAAAAATAAGAGAAATATGTAAATTAAACAACAAACTGATGAAACTAGCTATAAGTGAACTGTTAAAAGGCACTTACTGAAGTATTGCAGAAACTTGGTTATTCTGGAATGAGCATCACAGAAACTAAAGTATATTAATCAAATAGGATATATCCTCAGAGTAAAAGAAAATCTTCAGTGTTTTAAAATAATATAGGCAAACAAGTAAAAGATTAAAGATTTCTAGTGTGGAGTCCTTTCACAACTACACAAATTGGCTACATATGTCTGGATACCAAGCACCCGTCTTCCAAAGGTCAAAAAAAAAAAAAAAAAAACCACAACAACCTAGAATGCATAAAATGTTGCCTAGTAAATAATAGTTTCTCTACCATCATTTTTGCTAATTTACAACCAAAATCAGAACTAATGATACAACTAATAGGCAGCAGTCAGAACATTAAATTCTCTATCATTACAACCCTGGAAATACTTGTACAAGCTTCTCCAAAAGATCAGTGCAATCTGTCTGCAAAATTTCTGACAAGCCCCAAAGGAGAAATGAAAGACATTAAAGCTAGGAAAAGAATCTCTGTTGCCAAAATAGGTATAAACAGTGCCAGAGCCTATACATTATTAGATTTTCCGATGAATTTACAGGGAAACAAAAGATAATAATGTAAAACCTACTGGAGGTCCTAAGTAATCTTAGCAGTGTGATAGAGGACCACAAATGGCTTCCCGGAATTTGTGATTAAGTCGACCTTCATGTTTGCCAGCAAATACCTCCGCTGTGATGAAATACAGGGGTTAGAGGGCAAGGGATTTAGAAAAGGCAGAGAACCCTACTTTTCATGAAAGTAGTGGGAGACGTGTGAAGGTCCTCTGCAAGCCATCCTCGCAGCGAAGGCCCCCACTCCCTTTGCCACCACCGCTTTAGAAGGAACTTACATATCTGAATTTTGTTCAAAAGAGGGTGTATTTAGCGTCGGGCGCTAGTGTTTGGGGCAGTCAAGAATCCAAACTGACAGATCCTGAGAAACAGCTAGGTCATCAGCAGGAAAGATCTCCATTTACTCTCAAGTCCTAGACACCTGAGAGGGAAAAAGAGATGGGTACTCTACAGAAGCTTAGAACAGGTTCCAAATCAGTGGCGCTCAGATCAAAAGGTCGGGAGTCTAATGTACGGGTTCAGTGAACCAGCGGGCAGCCAGGAAGAGGTGTCCCAAATAACCTGGCTACCGCCAGACTGAGACTTCCAGAGTCAGCAGCAACCGAAAACACTGCTTGAAGTCGAAATCACGGTGCCCCAGATCTGCACTGTCTAAGTGGGAGAGCTCAGGAAGAGTCCAAGCTCTGAGGACAGTGTCAGGCTTCCGTCCCCAATTCCCCGCGCTCGTTTACCTACCCGCTCCGACTCCGGCTTCTCCGGATCTCAGGATCCTGGAAGCAGCACCTGACCGACTCTCACACCCGCCGCGGGGTTCCGGCCAACCGGAACTCCACGTCACTTCCGGTCCATGTTCCCCCGGGAGCCTGCCTCCTAAAGAGAAACGTTCCCACCTCCACTCGGCAAGCTCGGCTGACGGTCGCCGGATTTGGATTTGGGACCTGTGGGCGGGGCGAGAGGAAGAGTGACTGTTCTCTTAGCAGTACTTGATCCGGAACTTGTCCAGGAACCGCGGAAGCGATAACCCGCGCGTTGGAAGCGTGTTCGCTAATCAGAAGTGAAGACCCTAAAGACGCCAGTGAGGTGCGGAGAGGTGCTATAGGTAAGTGGGCCTTGTGTCCCTCACAGGGCGAAGGAGAGAGGTGTTCTCCGTTCTCTCTCCAGTTGGAGTGTTTCTTCCCATCTCTTTCCGGAAACCCCCGCATACGCACCCTTTCATCTTCGTAAATGGTCATCCGCCCAGTGGTCGCTGGAGTCCTGTTTGTTTTGCCAGCCGTCCTTTGGAAGAAGGGACCAAGATGCTGGGGAGTGGAAGGACCCAGAATTTTCAGTTCCCAGACAAAGCCTCCATTCGGGCAGCATCGTTGTGCTCGCTCCCATTGTGAGAAAATCCCAAGCAGGCCGCACACTCTGCTGAGTATTTATTGAACACCCACAGCGTGTCAAATACTAGAGAAGTTTTTGATTCTTTACTACTGTACCCCAGGCAGTGTACTAGATGCTGAGACATGACCCACAGTGGTTATGTGTAAGTGCCACCCCAGCTCTGAAGAATGAATAATTGAGACTGGGGTATGGTAAAAAATTTCAGAGACAGCCATTTGAACTTTGCCTTCATCGGTGAAGAGGAAGTTTTTTGTGTGTTTAAGTGGAGAAAAATAAAAAATAATTGCAAAGAATGATTGCTGCTTCAAAGGACTAGTAATTTGTTGTGGCTGGATAGTACAGTATGTAGCAGGAGAATAGGCTGGAAGGATAAAGAAGATTATAACCAAATTGTGTAGTGCCGAAAATTCGTGCAAAGGGATTTATGTTTTATTCTTTAGGCATTTATCCAGTGATTTTTGAGCAGGGAAATTAGAGAATCAAATTTGTGTTAAAGAAGGACTAGAATGAACCAGGGCACAAGTGAAGCAAATGTGGAAAGATGAGAGGTAGTGAAGTTAATTTTGGAGACTTTTGGCTAATAAAGAAGAGGAGATGGTTTACGACAGATACATTCAACAAGTTTTGGTGACTGGGTGGTAGGACTAAAGAGGAAAGTACAGAATTACTCAGAAATCAAGAATACAGAAAAAGGAAGTTTGAGAGGGAAGGGAACATGCTGAGTTGAGTTTAGGACCCCATTTAGAGTACTTCATAAACATGGATGGGGTGAAATCTAGCAGAAGCTGGAAAATCAAGTTTGGAGCCCAAGAGAGACTTTAGGAATCCTCAGATGTGATGATTTGGAATAAGTGAAACTGTTCATCTGACAAACTGGTTATGGTCTGTCTCCTACTAGAATGTTGTTCCCTGAAGAGTAGGACTTTATTTTGTTCCATGCTGTAGCTCCAGAGTCCAGAACAGTGCCTGGTACACAATAGGCCCTCAATAACCATTGATTGAGAGGAAAGAATGTGTAAACCAGCACTGTCCAATAGAACTTTCTGTGGTCAGGGAAATGTTCTATACTTTTGTCTGATAGAGAGGCCCCTAGCCACTTTCAAGTTGTTGAGCTATTGCGCACTTGAAATGTGACTAAGTGCAACTGAAGAACTGAGTTTTTATTTAGTTTTAATCAATTTAAATTTAAATATCTACACTTGGCTAATGGCTACTATCTTAGACAATGTAGGTATAGACTGAAAAGAGAGCCAAATATGCAACCTTAGACAACATGGCACATAACCTCAGGGCAAAACAGAGCAGAGAGCCAGGGGAGGAAACTGGAGAAAAGCTCTCAGAAAGGTAGGATGGTAATGGGGTGATAATGGGGTTAAAGAATTCAAGGGAGGAAAGTTTAAAGAAAAGTTATGAGTGGTGCAGAAAACTCAAGATGAGGCTTAGAAGGCAACTGTGTGACAGCAAGTGTCTGATTCCTTAGCAATTCAGTTGAGTGGGAAAGGGAGGAAGGAAGTTGAAGTTGAGAGGTCAATGGAAGAGGAAAAGTGAGGCATTGGTTTAAGGTCCAAGAGGAAAGGTTTTTTCAGTTGGAAAATGCCAAGGGGCAGTAGCCAGTGTGGTCAGCTTAGTGGATGAGCATGGCTCAGGACGTAACGGGATCAAAAGCATTGGTGAAAGGGGGCAAGTCTGACAGAGGGATTAGAAGGCACCATGAGGAGGGTTTTAGACAACGGGTTTGTTCTGTGAAGCCGTCGTTGTCCAGGATTATCTGTGAGACTAGTTATTTCTACCTTGGTTTCAAGAACTGGGTTTATTGATATTTTTATAGTAGATATCCAGAAACGGAGACAGGCTGAAACACCTGTTAGTGGAGTTAGATGATAATCTGATCGGGCTGATATTAGAACATTCTGAAGAACAAAGATGTTAGTATTAACTTTAACACAGCTGGTCAGTGTGGTACCATTGTAAAACAGTATTATTCATCTTAACCTTGCTTTTACATGACTTTGCAATCCTATTGTGTTTTGCTGCAACTTTTATTTCAATCTTCCTCTTCTGAACTCCAGCTTGACTTCTGTTTGTACAGCCTCCCTCCCTGCCTCCAAGGAACAACTTCCTGCCTCCAATCCCACAGACCCACTTGCATCTAAAACTCACACTGACCCCTGGCCCGGGTCAGGGCACAGACAAAGAATGAACCGATGAATGCATAAATAAATGAAACAACAAAACAGTGTTCTCTCTTTCTCTCCCTTCCCCTCTCTCTCAAAAATGAATAAATTTAGGTCCCTTTTAGGTCCTCTCTCCTACTGCTTTGTATTGTTTCTCTGTCCTGAGCATCTTCTTACCTTTCTTCTAGCTCCATTCATTGACATTTAAATACGCTCAACCTTTAAATATACTCATCTTTCCTTTTCTCCACGCCCCCTTCTATCTATTGCTTCTTTCCCCTGCTCTTTCACTTTTTTTTTCTATTTCTTGGTCCCACTTCAGACTAGTTTCTGCCCCCAACAACTACTCCACATTAGTTCCTCACCATTGTCCTGGTCTTCCTGCTTCTGTATCTGTAAAAGTTGAGCATTTAAGAAGGTAGCTCCAGAAAGGATTACAACTAGAGAAAGGGATGAGTGAACTACTATAAAATGCAGAGGGTCTTTTGGTAGGTATTTCAGAAAGTGTCTGAATAGTAAAGGATTCTAAGGACTCCCAGGAAATGAAAATAGTTACAGGTTTTATAATATTAAGTAGCAATTGGGGGGAAATTAGTATTGTTCTGGGAAGGACAAGATTTGAATTTGAGATTGCAAGTGCTGGGATATTGGGTTCCCCACACTTTTTAATACTGCACCTTTGATTTAGATATAGCCTTTAAAAACCAGGATATAATACAACAGTATGTGTTAAATTATACTTTTGTAATTTGGAGATGAATTTATAAAGAATTCTTTTCCTTCAGATACTGAGTGTAATCCATCTTAACAAATACTGAAGGTCTGTTGACCCAGCTTACCTTATTTTTAATTCTCCCAGTCCTTTGAGGTCTGGAGACAGCCTTGACTTAATATGAAGATCTATTTGCAGAGGCATTGTTTGTTTTCTGTTTCTGAACTAGAGATGAATTATAAGGCACTAGAGCAGTGGTTTGCAACACTATCAAACCCAACATATACTTTTTAAAGAATCATCTGTAGTGAGTGAAAAATGGTAATTTTAGAATATAGTTTGGCAGTTCTTCAAAAAGTTACAAAGTTGCTACATGACCCAGCAATTTGACTCCTAAATATATACCTGAGAAATGAAAACATACATCCACAAGAAAAACTTGTACTCATAGCCAAAAGGTGGAAAAAACCCAAATGTCCATCAACTGATGGATAAATTGCGGTATATTCATACCACAGAATATTATTCATCAATAAAAAGAAATGAAGTAGTGATACAGGCTACAAAATGAATGAACCTCAAAAACATTACACTACATGATAGGAGCCTGAAATAAAAGGCCACATATTGTATGGTTTGATTTACATGAATGCCCAGAATAGGCAAATTAATAAAGTAGATTAGTGGTTGCCAGAGGCTGTACCGAGTACAGCGGTTTCTTTGGGGCAATGAAAATGTATTGGAATTAAATAGTGGCAGTGGTTGCTGCACAGTCTGTGGACATATTAAAACCACTGAACTGTACAGGTTGAAAGTGTGGCTTTTATAATATGTGAATTATATCATGAAGTTTAACATCCCCTTCCCCTGTACTATCTTCATATTAAAATACTTGATAATATATGGATAATACCATATAATTTTAAGAAAGCATTAATATGTTCTAATTTTAACTAAATGAGAATAAAAAGAAACTTTATAATAATATATGTATTTCTAGGACTTGTATCTCAGAGTCATATAAATCCAACAGCCCTCAATGTAGACTACATTTTATTGGTGACTCAAATACCATGCACAGCTTTGCTGGGGGAACAAGAATTCCTAAAGGTTGATCTTTTATTTTATATAATATAGTTCTGGTAGATTTAGTGTATATTAAAACTATCCAAAAAATACTTTGTGTTCGTATGTAAAATGAAATTACGTTCTAGTCTCACGTATTAATAGTTTTACATGTACAGTAATGCCCAAGGGACAGATCTTCACTTGTAAGGCTTTTATCATTCCGTGCTCAGGTCTAATGTCAGCAAGACACCTCACTCCAGGTCCATTATACAGACAAGCAGGAACTTCTCTGAGGAGCTGGTCCCATCCCCTAGAAAACCATAGCATTATGAGGACAGGATTAAATGCACACGATATTCCAGGAAGAGGGGTGGAGTTATTGTTTTCCTTAGACCCTTTGGGCATCTTGGTGAAACAGAACATTTCCTTGCTCCACGAGACCTAGAGAAGACTGAGGAACAGAGCTTTGTCGTGTCCACGAACAGGAGAGATTCCTCACAGAGATTCGAAGTGGCCCAAACTGTTTCATCTGCACTCTTAAATTTTTCTAGTACACAGAAAAAGTGGGACACTCATAAGATCCAAAATGTATTTTGCCTTTTTTCTGGATGACCTCATACAGTTTTTTTTTTCTTTCTTTTATTGATTCTAGAGAGGATGGGAGGGAGAAAGGAAAGAACCATCAGCGCTAGGGAAACTGGTTGGTTGCCTCTTGCACGCCCCCCACCTGGGGACCCAACCTGCCTGCCACCCAGGCATGTGTCCTGACTGGGCATCGAACTGGCCACCTTTCACTTTGCAGGATGACACCCAACAGAGCTACACTGGCCAGGGCCTATTTTAAATATTGTTGCTTACATATTGTTGAGATGTTTTATCTGATAAGCCTGTAACGTTTCACTGCCGCATAGTGATAACCATTTTCCTTTCCTTTAAGATGCTCTCCAAATCCTTGGTTATGGAGTATCTGGCTCATCCTGGTACACTCAGCTTGGCTGCCGGAATAGCATGTGGCATGTGCCTGGGCTGGGGCCTCCGGGTACGCTTTGGGACAGTCCCCAAAAGCTCAGTGAATGAGACAGACACAGAGACCAGAACTGAAGCAAGCATCTTGGGAGAGAGTGGGGAGTACAAAATGATTCTTGTGGTTCGAAATGACTTAAAGATGGGAAAAGGGAAAGTGGCTGCTCAGTGTTCTCATGCTGCTGTTTCTGCCTACAAGAAAATTCAAAGGAGAAACCCTGAATTGCTCCAACAGTGGGAATACTGTGGCCAGCCCAAAGTGGTGGTCAAAGCCCCTGATGAAGAAACTCTGATCGCCTTATTGACCCACGCGAAGATGCTGGGACTGACTGTAAGTTTGATCCAAGATGCTGGGCGTACTCAGATTGCACCCGGCTCTCAAACTGTGCTAGGAATTGGGCCAGGACCAGCAGACTTAATTGACAAAGTCACTGGTCACCTAAAACTCTACTAGGTGGAATTTTGTATGATGATTGTCCCCCCCACCACAAGTGTCTGAAACTGTCAAATTCTACCAATAAAAGCTGAATTTCTGTCCCCAATTTAAGTATTCTTGAGGTGAAAATCTTTTCGTGTTCTTCTGTCATGTACTTGGCACAGTTACACAGTTATCTTGGGCTAAAAAACAAAGAACAAAAGGTTGGGTTAAATTGTCCTGGTGGTGTAAGTCCTGAAACAAAAAGTATTTAAAGAAGAAACAGGTCATGACAAAATTGGATTGCAAGGAGGGGAACAGCATTTCCGATGCAGTTAGGTCCCTCTGCGTGTTAATAGCTGTTCTTCCCCAAGACTGTGTTGCAGTCACCCTTGGAGAGGACCAGTGCTTCAGGTGTAGTCCCACTGCGGTTTGTTTTTACTACCGTAACGTTTCGGGTGACGCAGAGGCTACTTTATTCATAGATGATATAGCCACCCACAAAACGTTTTGGATCTAACCCATTGGGTTTCTCAATTTGTCCCAAAGTTGAGGTTTAATAATACTGACATAACTCACCTGTGCAGTGTTGCATGTTTATTTCCCTCCCAGTGGCCAAAGGTTCTTAGCAGTGGTTCTACATCATAGGCTAAAACATCTGCTTTACTTTCCCTTCCCTAACATGAAGGCACTGAAACGTGTGAAGGGACCTGTGTGGACCTTGAAGATGGTAATGGGCACACGTAGGAATTTATGGCCATTGTGAAGTGAAAGCAGTGTGTCATCCCAACATCCCAGTTTCCCTACAACTTCAGGAACTTAGATAATTCAATTATTTAGGGCACCTTTATTTCTCTTTTCATCTTTGTATCCTTAGCATGACATAATTCCAGTAATTCCTGTTATACCAGCTCCCCAAGCTATAGCCTCCCATCCTTTTCACATCTATTACAGAAAACCACTTTTCCTGAAAACCTTTTAGGGGGACCCGCATAGTGTATCCCTGAGAACTGTGATGTTGCCAGGGAGAATTTGGTGACAGGCACATGTGGAGTGGCTCCACCTCTCCATGGTTAACTTCAACAGTTAGCATTAGTCAGCAGTTAACTTCAACATAAGCAGCACGATAGCACGACTAAGGTCTCAGTTCAGTGGGGAGTGCAGGCAGAACTCTAAGGACTACTGCAGCCAGTCTTATTCTAGTACTTGGTCATTTTTCTACCACTCACACTGGCCCGTGACAGCACCGGAGAAATTGTAACTGTGAATGATGCCACAGTAGCAACTGTTTCTAAAGAGAATGTTTATACTACTAGATTCCAAAGTGATGCAACAGCATGTAACTGAGTTGAAAGGAATTCAGCCCTAAATGCATGATTCTGGCTCAGGTAATTTCTGAGGCTTGCCTCAGAGATCAATGGTTCCATGTTGAAAGAACAGTGCATTCCCCACAGAATGGCCTGCTGTGGCTGATTCAAATTGTTGTAATAAGTTGTGACACATCTACTAACATCTAGTAGGATGGACAGTATACAAATTCTGGCGATTCTGGAAATACACCATTTTCCAGTTCACCTGTACTTACAATTATTTTAACAGGATTCGTAATTTTAAAGTTCTTGAAGTACGGGCAAGATCTCTTGAGTTCTCTAAGACACTTTCAGAGGTCAAAACTATTTTCATAATATTAAGACATTTTTCTTTTTAAAGTAGTGGGTAAAACTGCTGGCACCCTTCACAAATGACGGCAGGGGCACCTACCTGCACAAGTGGTTTTCACTGCCCTTCACCCACAGTTAAAAAATAGTTTCACTTAATGCCCTTGGGGAAGCAGTAACAATATTATTAAATCTGACCCTTGACTGTAACAGTAATAAACACTTCGGGTGCACACCAAAGTATGAGAAAAAGACTCGTGGGGCTGAGTGGAGAAGAACTAGCTGCTTTTGTCAGGGAACATTTTTGCAGTGAGAACCACCGACAAACTAGCTAACCAGATCTCAGTGTTTGGCTGTAATTTCCTCATAGAGAACAACTGCCAGTATTTAGGTGAACTATATCTGCCTCTCTTCCAAGTTCCCCCCGAACTTAACACTTTGCTGATAAGATCAGTGTTTCTCAAAAATATGATTTTAAAATTTGTAATGTGTCAACATTTAGGTTATATAACTTAGTAAATCAGTATTTTCCACATAACCAATGCATGAAGGTACAAATCATGCATGGGTAAAAGATCCATTCAAAGTAAAGAGAGGCCAATGCATTTTAATATAACAGTATAAAAGGTTCACTTTTATGGTTTCAGATTCCACACATCAACTAACCCCAATGACTTCAAAAGGGCTATTAAAATTCTTTCCTAATTACAGTTCTATATGAGGCCACATTTCCATATACTTCAACAAAAACAACACATAACAGACTGAATATAGAAGAGAATCCAGCAGTCTTCTGCTAAGACAAACTTTGAAGAGACTTATACGGTTAATTCATAATTCTCTGTTAACACAGAATGAGTTTATTACTGTTACATTTAAATGGGTTAATAATTTTAAAAAATTGTTTTAGCTATCAGTACAGTCAATATCAATAGATACAACCTCACATGAACTAAATAATGCTCTTCAGCAATGTAAGAGTGAAAAAGAACCCTAAGGAAAAAGAGTGAGGACCACTGGGGTGAGATGTCTGCATGACTCGTCATCCCCAGGAGAGTGAGGCAGCCCAGCCTGGGAATCCCCAGGTGGTCTCCTGCCGTTGTACTAATGTCTGTATTGAAATAGTTGTCAACAATCATCACAGGTTTCTATGTACAAAGGCTTCCTGAAGCGTGTCCCAGTAATGTCTCCTCTTCTGCTGCACTGTTTCAGTTACACTGACAGTGCTAAGGACTCTTAGTGCCCTTGCTTACTGTTTCTAATTCCTTCTGGGCTATCATCCTAGTCAGACCAATGTTAGGAAAGATACCTTAAAATATAGTTTATTACCAATTGATTCTACTATTTACTGTACAACACCTATTATTGTCCAGTCTTGATCTAGGCATTTTTGTGATTTCAACATACACCTGCACATAATTCTGAAAACTACTCATACTGTTAGTAGCCACATGAGAGGACAAGCTCAGGAGTTCATCCTCTTTGGGCTTTGAACCTAAGCCAAAGAAGTTCAACAGCAGTTTCTCCTACTATAGCCCATTATATAAATGGCGTAAGTGGCAACTCATTATCACAGACATAGCACCAGATTAACACAAGGCTTTGTTGTTGTTGTTCTTACTTTTTTTTTTTAAGTATGCTATAAGAAAACCTTTACTGAAGTATTTTAACTTGTTTCTATTAGGGAAGGGAAGGAAAAGAGAGTAATTCCAGTGATTAAAAACTGGCTGACTCAAAAGTATGGGAAAGGTCTAGAACAAATGTTGACCCTGAAAAGAATGAGCTCACCGGAACCATTACCTCCTGATTTTGACAATGACGACAAAAGAGAGCAGAGACCTAGCAGATACAGCCAGGGCCTGAACAGCAAGATGTCTTCAATATGAAAAACCAAAAAAAGGAAAGGATTTTCTAGCTAATACTACTATAATTTCCTGTAGGAAAATAAGGGAGAGAAATTAAAGATGAGGGGAAGAAAAGAGGTTCTTAACTTAAAAAAACCCTTCTGTAGCAATACAAGTCTAGGTAGGGGATTAACATGACTGATGATGAGCACTCAAATGAACTTTTATGAAACATTCTTAACTATCAGCAAAGAGTGGGATTCAAACACTTTAAAAAATCAACTTAAACTACCCATAATTTGGGGGACCATTACAACTTCATGGCGAGGAACAGCACGTTAACTATGTGTTTCCATACTTTTATTTCAAATTAATATAATGTAACATGCATTTAAGTGAAACACTTAGTTAATACTTAAAACTGCCACTTGTTTAAAATGGTGGAGATAGCTGAAATGCAGTTTGCTATGGTACTGACTGGTTCTCTAAACTACTGTATGTACTTTATTAGCCACGGCAGGTATGCACAGGATGTGGAAGTGTTTCACACGTCCCGATCCTAATTCTACTCTCATACCACCCTGTACCCTTGGGATCCAATATAAAACTACCAAAACCATGGTTCTTTTGGTTTATGTTTGAGAGGTATTTAATTAAAACTGCCATTCTACATGTTATTTCCACAGTCCAGTAATTTATTTTAAATTTGAGTAATTTTAAATTCCACAAACAAAACTGAAGAACAGCAATATTTTGTTTGAATTCTCTCTTCTGTACACTCAGTGATCTAAAACACCACAATATCCAACATACACAAACCTCAGGGAAGGGTTAGTAAATACACACGGATTGGAATCATGGTGCTCTTTGTTCCTGAATGGAATGGTCCCACAGAAAAAGCACAGGGTACAGCACAACGTAAGGGCACCTGTTACATAGGAAGTGAGCAAAAACACACTAGCATTTTCTATATGCGTAATGAGGAAACCTGCATAGGTTAGAGGGCCTTTTATGCTCATTTAAAAGTCAGGCAAGTGGTCTGTAACGCATCGTTCGGGTAATTTGGAGAGCACTGCAGTCCAGTGTGGCCTGTGCTGTTAGTGTTGTCTTTGTTGCAATGACAGTCTTGCACGGTCACACACCAATATTTTCGCTTTAGCTTGTCTTCGAATAAAAGAGATTTAAATGCATTTAGACAATACATATTGTAAGCTGTTTACATACACTAAATTTAAGAGCTTCAATATTAGAGTTTTTCTTTAAACACTACAGAGTGCAAATCAGGTTCTTCACAACAGATTGAATATTAAGCAGTTTTTCAAAGAACAAGAGGGAAGAAAAAAAAAAGCCCAAGTGAATAAAAACATTGAAACTATTCCCCTTTGAAAATAAATTCTAAAATGATGCGGAATGTGAAATAAGCTTTTAACATAGGAGACCCAAGTTTATCGTTAGGAACAAAAAGGAGTCCTTCATGAAGTAAAGGTTACAAGAACATGTGCCTGTTTTCCTCTGTTAGAAACCGAGAAGCGGGCAGAGACGACGATTCAGTACGAAAATAGGCGACTACAGGATCGGCTTCCCGTCTCACATGCTGTACCCAAAGCCAGGCTGCGGCTGCCCATAGGGCGGTGCAGTGTAACCATAGCCAAAAGGTGCCTGGGGAGGGACGGCCACACTGGGTCCTGCTGTCAGCATCAACTGGGGCTGACCTGAAGATGGGAAAGAAAAAGGAGCGGGGCGGGGGGCAAGGAGGCAGTAAACACTGTTAGCATTGAAGGATCATCACACTCCAATCTCCCTTACTCTAGCAGCATAATCAACTTCGGGACGACTGTCACAACTTTGGCATGACCATCACCCTAAGACGGGTCCTACCTAAAAAGCCAACAAACAGTGCAGAGCCAAGGGCCAGACCTGTGCCAGTGACTATGTTACTTCATATCATCTACGGTAACATGCACATGCATGCTTGACATGATCAGGCAAGACATTTGCTAATAAGCTTTATATTATATTGTCACATTATATTTGGTGACAGTATAAATAGCACAGGAAGACCATTTGACAACATGGTTTTAACATAACTTTTATAGTTATATTTCAATTTCTGATTTAAATACATCTATATGATAATGAAACCTAATGCACTTTGAGCAAACAATCCAGTACTAATTTAGAGAAAGCAATTTAAAAAAAGACAGATTCACATACACATTAGGTATGAAATACATTAGAACACATGGCCTCTTTGAACACTTTGTTACCATTCTTAGGAAATTCAAACACTTGTTGAACACACACAGAAAATGACCCAGGGAGAACCGGGCTTATTCAGAGGGAGGAAGCCCGCATCGCCCCTTCCCAGCCTCCACAAACAGGCTCAGTCTGCCACTAGAGGGCAGCCCTAGAGCTAGACTTCTCCCCACGCAGCTGTCCTCCTGTCTCTTTTGTAAACAACATCCAAGACTGTCCGTGATAAAATTCTTTTTGGAAATTAGCAATTTATAAAAATCACTTCTAACCTTGATACTGACACTTAATCTTGAAATTTCAACCCCACTGTCCACTGCCAACAAGGCCTGTCTATTTAAACAGCCTGAAGGCCAGATTTAGTAGGTGCTCCCAAACCCTCACACCCACCGTTTTCGTTCCTACTGTGCTTCCTATCTCAAATCCGTGAAATATCCTGCTCCCATCTCTAGCAATCTACTTAATATTCTCCGACTTTATCAAAACTGCCCTGGTCCTCTAAATACCCAAAGTCCTTTATATTTACACTATAAAGGAGATGATGCACAATGGATTCAAATATTATCATTTCCTTTAGCAGGATCAGATAGAAGACACTAAATTACCTTAAACATTCAGTGAGAGTTTGAAGATCCTATCTCTCTGGAAAGTTCTCAAATGGAAACTCTACCCGAGGTCTCAGTCCCAGTTATAATTTAAAGAGAGCATACACTCTTTAAGACAGCTTTGGCACTTGTGAAAACTGAATTCACCAATACATGTTCCTTAGTAATTTATAATAAGGAATTAATCAGTGACCAGGCAACAGAAAAATTGAGGTTATGCTCAAGTTTTTTGAGACTGTCTTTGCATTTAAGATTACCTTAGTGAATGATGTCAATGCTTGCTTTAAGACTCATTTCAGAGGGGGGAAAATGGCAGGGAGATTTATTTCTTAACTCAGTGAGCCATTTGCAATTTAGAAGCTACTCCTGTATTTCTGTTTTGGGGTAGAATCCTGAAGAATGAAACATTACCTACTATATTTCTGTGAGGTTAAAGAGAGAGAGAGAGATTACCATAAACAATAGGTTGCGTCTCTGTAGCTTGTTCTTCTTCTTTTCTCAGTGACTCTGAAGCATCTAATTTATCCACCTGGAGAGAAACAGGTAATGTTAATTAGCACCTCAAAAATATTATAAACCTAGGGTTATGGCAGAAAGTGGAAAAGCCTTAATGTGTTAAATTTTGTCAAAATAACTAGAAAAAAACATTCTCAGGCCCCCTCAAATTCAATGGCAATGTCCATACTTCAGTCAAGGTGATTTTTAGCACTGTCATTATAAACCCTCAGGGAGGAGGGATTTATAAATGCCATGGAAGCGCACACCAGGCTAAAACTGGGCATGCTAGGTTGCAGCCAGCCTGAGGGAGGGAGATAATGAAAAGGAACCACGTTTTCAAATGAAGACTAAACCCTACCAAAGACAATAATAATGAACTCATGACCTGGCAAGACTTTCTCCCCAAAGGAAATGGTATTCAAAAAAGTAAAATGAGTCTAATAATTGGACAAATATTTGTGCAGAATAAGCTACCTTTTGCCCAGTGTGCACAGCTCCTGCTGGTATTGGTGCTAGGTGCGGACTGAAGTTAAGACTTGAGTGGCTCCATATTTGATTCTTTTTATATAAAGATAGGCTGCATGTTTTTATGCTCTATTGTCTAAGAAGTATCAGGAATACTTAATTTTGCTTCAACTTCTTTAAGAAATTTCTTCCTTTTAATTAAGCCAAGGTAAATGGCTATTATATGCAAGCTATAGAGGAGTCCAAATGTCTTAGTGGAAGAAAGGAGCTAGAATACACAGGTCCTTCCACTAACTAGGTGTGTGACCTTTGCAAACCACTGTGCTGACCCTCAAAAAATGTCCTTGTCTATATAATGAGACAGCCGAGTGAGATAACCTGCAAAGTTCCTCCCAGGACTAAGATTTAATTCTGAAATTCTGTGAAGAATTAGGAAGAAGTGGCATCAGGACACTGGGATTAGGGAATCTCCACCATACACCTGCCACTTGTCTTTTGAACTACATTTGTCTTTTAAACTATATTTAAAAGTTGGTATCTCAGCCAAAGTAAAACTACATTATACTTGAAGCAGAACTAAGTAAACTACATTATACTTGAAGCAGAACTAAACGCCAAGTCTCACGGTTACTGCTTCCAGTGGTTTTCAGAGCCCTACGTGTGCTGAGTGACATGGGGGCCAAGTGCAGGAGGAAACTTTATGACTGTCACTGCACGTTCTTCAAAAAGGCAAATAGTGAAAAAAATCACAAAAAAAAAAAGACATGCAAACATCAGTGAAAAATATATAAAGACTAGGCCCTAAAAAAGGTAAAAGCAGCCCTAATTTCTTTTTGAAAATATTTAAAATAGTGTGTTGGGAGTCTTCAGATAGACCTTTAAGGTGAGGACAGTATTTTATACACACGTATAAATTATTTCGTATTAAATGTCACAAACATGGGTCTAATCCAGCCTAACATGTCAAGGAACAAATATGAGAGGAGTAAAATGAGGCAGACTTTAGACACCTTCAGATAAAATGTGGTTTCCCCGTCATAGGAAGATGGGTTGGTGTACTTTTGCACAGGTTTTCCTGTCTTATAGCCGAAATGTTCATCTATTATAAATCACCTAATGTCAAGTTAAAGACCACTATCAATTATAAGTACCATGAAAAATATCCACTGCTTGGTATGCAAACTTAAAAGTCATTACAGCCATACACTTTACAGCACAGTATGTGCCATCAAGGATCAGATGGGGTTTTGCTAACCTAAACAGTATCCAAGAGTGAGCTAAAGAGGTTGTACAAAAAATACCTCGATGAGTATACATTAATAACTTCTATGAAGAAGAAAAATGAAACAAAAAACCACCACTGCACAGTACGTTTCCAGACTTTCAAGGAAAACAATCTAAAGTGAACACATGTTTAAAAGCTAATGTCTGAGTCAGACACTGGAAACAGAAGTCCTATCAGGGAAGTGTACACGTAAGACTTAGATGAACTAGCAGTATCACCACGCCCGGGTACGGACATGGGCAGGCCGGACGTAGGGAACAAACAAAAATGAGAACTCTGAAGGAGTAGCCCCAAGCTAAGCAAAAAAAATTTGATTTTTCTATGTAATGGGACAGCCTCTGGGACAGTGACATCCAATTTTTGACTCCACTGACCCCATTTAGACTGCTCAAAAAAGAAACGCAGAGAAGGCTGCTAAGAACACGAGCTTTTCCAAGAGCTGTAACAAAAGTTTCTGATCCTTGGGTTTAAAAAGAAAAATCACAGCTAAGCATGTCACTGAGTTCAATTCCATCTGTACTACTGAAATCCGCTATAATGTAAAAGGCTTTTCCACAAAGACTGCAATACGCTGCAGAGGAAAAGTTAACATGCAGTCAGTTACTTTGGTGTATGTGTGCATGAAAAAAAGGCAAAAGTACTGAAGCAAGAAGTGAGGTCTGAAGATGACTGTTGCTATACAGGCTCTCAAGAAACACACACAGCCCACAGCAATGCTCGAAGAGTTTCAGAACTAGTATGATGTAATTGCAATGACTGCTGTACATGCTTGATTTAAAACAACGCATAACACTGCAGTTCAATTACCTGTTTTTCACACACACGCTTTCTAACTGCCTTGCTTACTAGCTGCTGAAGGGCCTCACACACAATGTATTTTACTCAGGTTTGCCCTAAGTTCCAATGGTGACTCCAGTTTAGTTCAACGTAATTCCAAGGCATTGCCCCCACCCAAATTCTTTCAAATTTGTTTCAACTCTCCACTACCTTCCCACCCTTTTCTTACCACAGTTTAATACTAGATATGCTTGTAAATTGGTTTCATTTATACTTGGATGGAGACAAACCAATTACGGAAGCAGCAACCAAAAGGTACCCAAATTTACTTTGGACAAGCCAACAGATGAGTAAGAGAGCAAATTTTAGGTGGCTTCAGAGTTGTGCCTTATTACAAAAAGTAAAAGTTAATATTGCTTCGTTATATATAGAAATAATCCATGTTGCTCGGCAACAATTAGAGCAAGCTACTCTTGTGATTAAAACTTTTGATTCCTCTTGAAAAATGGACTAGCACCATAAGAACTGGACACCTGGAGAAACATGAGGAAAGTCTCTTCGGAAGCAGCTAGTATCTCTCTTATCTACTTTGAGCAAAAAATTAGTAAGAATCAAGAGATCAGAAACTGGATCACAGTCCTTTAATACCAAAAAAAAAATCCCCAAAAAGCCTTTTAGGGCATGTATATACATATATAAATTCAACAACTGTCAGGCAAGCTCACAAAATAAAACCAGAGGCTGTTTAAATTTATTTAGATTATTAAGAAAATCCTATTATGGTCCAGATACCCTGACAGGGAAGAGAAATTTCCTGAAACTTTGGAATTTATATGGAAACTCACCATGCTCAGTTTTCAATAATATATTTAAGAGAGACTGTGAACCAACTACTGATTAGCCTCCTGCCCTTCCTAAAGCCTATTAGCTGATTAGTACCAAACATCTACTAATGTCCTACAGCTCTATTATAGTTATGTTTCAAGGGACTTGCAGAGGCTTTAGTGAAAATTTATTGGGGGGAAAAAGCAGCAGCAGCAGTGTAGAAAAGGAAGGAAAAAATCATGCAAATTCCTTAGACTTAGTCCTCCAGACTTAAAGATGGAAAAGAATCAACTTTCACCTTTTCCTTTATTGCATCAACCTGCAAAGGAATTCAGAAGGTGCAGCTTAGAAAAAAAATCAAATTCCATATTGAGCATAAAAAGGTAGAATCAGCAACAAAGGTTCACGGGAGAAACATCTAACCACTAAAAAAGGTATGAGAGAAGTGAAAATATAGGGCATACTGGAAGCAAAATTTAGAATATATATTTTTTAAACCTCAGAGCTTACTGCAGAAGAATTTATGCTAGAGTCAGTGTGAAAGGAAGCAGCTTAATCAACAGTGAAATTCACAGCACTTCGGTTAACAGCAGCTTAGAGCCAGGTCTCCAAAGTCGGCATTACGCGTAAGAAAAGGAGCTATTCTCATCTGTGGCTAAAATAAGGCAACTGTTTTTGTCTTACACGGTAAGCACTTCATACACAGAAAGAGTTAATTCTTAAAAAATCATCACTGAACACAATGGTATCTACTGAGATGGCTGCCTAAGAAAATACTCAGTACACTGGGGGCTGTTAGTAGTGTGCTCTTTCCCCCCTTTCAACAGGCATGCTGAAGAGATCAGATGTGAAACTGATTTTAATACGCATGTTCTGCTCTGATGAAATGGATCCCTTAGAACCATTTTAAATGTTCCACAGTAAGAAAGCTAGTAACTGCTGAAGACAGGGTAAATAAAAAAAAAATGCTCTAATGTCAAAAGGGGACACTAAGATGAGTAAGTGACTTTTGTAAGATTATATCCCCAGCTTGTTTAATGCACTTTTAGGAAGTGGGTCATTACTTGTTAACCTCCTACAATACTTTAAAATTAGGGGTTAAACTATAAAAATATTGAGAAGATTAACAGGACGTTAAAAATATAGATGTAGCTTCCCCGGGGGGGAAGGCATATATGTTAAAGTCAAGAACCAACCAAATAAAGGGAATCTACACTACTAAGTTATTATGGACAGCTGAGTGATAAGAACTGATCTCAAAAAAAATATTATTTTCAAAAAAATTTTTTAAATCAAATATTTAAAAAAGCAAATATACAATGTAGAAGTAATACTACTCATCCTCAGAAATACATCAAGGATAAACATTCTGGCAGGTTACGTTAGTTCTCTTCTCCCTGCCATGTCATCTGTCAAACATCGAAAATGTATGGAGAACTGGAACACTTTTAGATCAACTAAATTACTTCTTCTTGAAAAACCGTTTGAAAAAATAAGTCTGCACCAAGTTTTACACACTCAAGATAATTGGTTCTGAAAATAGCCAGAGGTGCCATTACCTTTGTCAAGTATTCCTTCATGACCTGGATGAAATAGGGCATGGCAAAATCCATGATATTGTGCCTCCAGGCAGTTTCCAAGACAACATCTGGCCTTAAAAGGTCGTAACAGGTAAAGAGACAAGCTCCAAAGCACTCTCTTTTTTCTTCCTGCAAAAACCACTGTAGGAGTTCTTCAGCCAATTCAGTATCTTTAGATTCAGAAGCATACTGCATTGCATCCTAGTCAAAGGAAAGGATGAAAGTCAAACATTAAATTCAAATATACTGAACTGGTAAACCAAGTAATACAATAGAGGGAAAAAATCCCTAGTCACATTATTTAAATTAAAGATTTGTTGAAAGAAAAAGAATAGACAGGGTAAAGTATCATTTAAAAAAAAAAAGTTTGAAATAACAAAGCCCCTATAATCTAGAAACTGACTTAACGACAATCTCCTCTAATGGGGGCTTAGAGGCGATTCTCATATTCACGAAACGGACACTTTCAGAGACCAGAATCACGTGTAGGATGCCACACCTCAGAGTTAACACAGACCATCTAGCAGCTGGTTTAATGGCCCTGCCCCACCAACGCCACCCACCTTGTACAGGCTATCTTTCTTGCACAGCTCTACACTCTGTTTCCAGCGGTTGTTGCCTTTGAAGAGGTAAGCAGCAATTCTTCTAAACTCTATGAGTTCATGCTTTTCCAAACGCTGAGCAAGCGAGATATTGTCAAAGTTGTCGTAAGCATCTATTGATGTTCGCAGAGCCTTAAAAAGAAAGCCATCCAAATGCCAAATCAGTGTTTCACTCTAGTTTTAAGTTTATACTGCACCATTCTTGATCAATATCCCATTATTGTACACAACTAATTGTATATGACTTGATCAATATACTGTATGATATGTACATGTAACACAATGGCCAACGAGTCACTATTGCAGTAAGATAGCCTAGAGTCAAGCATCAAACTAGAAAGCTGTAATCTTGACAAGTATCAAGGTTCTTCAATCTAATTATATAATAAATAAAGTCCACAAAGGCACTGTAAAATTTCTAATGGTGTAATTTTCTCCAAGGTTTTCAGTAACAGGGACTAAACTGAATGATTATGAAATTGGGAGAACTTATAATTTGAGGGGTAAAATTTTATGCTCTAGGGAAACTGACAGAACTCAACAAGATATTCAGTCCTACAGATGGGCATGGGATCTGAGTTTAAACAATAATAATGTTGACATGAAAAGAAAAAAGGCAACCCGCTCAATCTTAACTCTAATTAATTAACTCTAATTAATTTTGTTTTTTTGTGAAGTCCTTCACAAGGAAAAGTGTATTAGAGACAAACACTAATGTGGTATTGGGCTCGAAAGGCAGTGAATATAGTTACTACCAGTAAGTTTTATGGATTATCATACAAGATCAAAGACTTTCAAAACTATCTACAATTTAGATACGTAGGGATGAAGTAAGCCTAGTTTTTCCTAAAGCGAGACAAGACCTAAGCAAAATTCTGCAAACCTGGCACTTAACTAGGGGGAAGTCAGATGTATCAATCCTGGAAACCTTACTAAATTTACAGTCTAGGCATGCAAATACCTACTGTTTACAATTTCTAAGGATAACGGCCTTTTTCTAAACTACAAAACATACCAACTTTACAACCTAATTATCGCCTGATTTTTGAGAATATATGCTAGAACCAAGAGGTTTCTACCTGATAATCTTCTTCCGTAATAAAGAGGTTGTTAAGGGATTCATTCACAGACTTGTTGTTGTGGTTCTGAACTGAACGCAAATACGGTTTCACCAGTGGTAGCTGTTTAACCTTCAAAATAAAGAGTTTGTCACAAACGTAGCACATGGGTCAAGTTCCACGGACAAAAGCTATTCAAGCATGTCTCAGATCCTTGTTATAATGTTTTGAAGTTTTAAAAATTACCTTGCTGAAGAAATTGACTGCACGAGTGTGATCCAACCGTGGAGACAGCACCATCAGCAAATCATTTAACAACAGAGGCTTGAATTCTAAGTAGAACTGTATTGCTCTGTAGTATAGTTCCACATTGGCAACCTGAAATGGGAAAAGTCCATACACAAGTCAGTTATTTCCTAAGGAGGTTACTCATTCCGAAGCTTTTGTTGTGTCTTCTGAAGTAGGTACAAACCTTGGTAATGATATCTTTGAACTGCCCTTCTTTCCACGCATCAGTGGGATGATTCATCATAGTAATTATGGCATTATCATATTCTTCATACTTGTCATACAAAAACACCAACTCTGCCCAAAGATGAGCTTGTTCTGCAGCTCTTAGCACCTGTGTAAGAAAGAATGAACTGCTTTAGACATAAGTCTTTAATTCTAGCTGACAGTCTGAAAAAAAGATATTTTCAAGCATTAGTTTTAGCTACAGAATTGCCTCACAATGTTAAAGGTTGTTTACCTTAGGTATATTCACTCTGGACCAGAACAGCTCCAAGTGCTCCCTCATTTTCTGCGGCTTAAATTTAGAATACAGAATGGCTAATTCGGTAAACATCCCCATATGAGCTCGCTCAAGTCCCAGTGCCGCTTCCAACATGGTTATCAGTTCTTCAAAATATCCACGATCCTAAATAAGGGAGATATGAAATTAAAGATGGAAATATCTATAGCATAACATCAATTAATGTAAAAGACTCCTGTTCATTACCTGATAGTAGTTGATAAGTTCCTCTAATTCATCTGCATGCACTACAATGTGGAGCCCACACATCTGAGCAAGACGGAATTCTTTCCCATCTACACAGGCAAAGCAGACCTACAATGAAAATTTCAGTTATGTGAACTCAAATGTAAACAAGGCTGGTGAATTCATCAGTTTAAAAGGGCATTTCTAAGTAGCATCTTAATTCTTCACTCAAATGGGTGTTGAGATTACCTCTTTCCATGTTCGAGTACTGTTAGCTTTCCTAGCTCCATCCACAGCAGCCTGATATTCACCCAGGTGAACCAGGGTAGACGCCAAGCGCCCAAAATTGGAAACATTATTATACAACAACTTAGCAGCATCGTACATCTTTTCATCATAGCAACGGTCGCCAACCTGAAAAAAGACAATCCGTTTTCAGTGAGCCTAAATTCAATTCTCTTTCCAAAGTCACAACTCAATTTAATACAAAGAAACGATATTTTTCCCGTAAGATTTTTTCCTTGGAAAGCTAAGGCTGTAAGGTCTTATGCTACTAAGATAATGATGTTGCTCAACTATTTATTTTTACACTCTTCAAAAAAAAATCTCAACAGTAGACCTACTTGTTGGATATGAGCATTATTTGGCCCATTGATGAACTCTTCTAATTCTGCAAGGCGGTTTGTTTTAGCCAGCGCGAATATCAATTCTGTCTCCACATAGGACTCACGAGCCTTCTTACGGGCCATCTGCAAGTACTTTACTAATTCTTCCCAGTTTCCTAGGTATAGAAAAAGAAAAATTAATACAAACACTAACATCTTAACATTTATCTTTTCACCCAGACACAGCACAGTAAGAAGTCATACCACTAGTATTGGCAGCCTGAACAACTTCCATGTAGGACGAAGGGTCATCTGCTTTGATGTAAGAATCGATGGCTTCTTTCACCATTCCTTTCTGTAACTGGGCTTTTGCAAGCTGACTCCAGACCGCAGGTTCATTGCAGCGCTCAGCAAACTCATATGCCCGATCCAAGTTTCCAATATGTTCAATTAAAACCTAGGCAACAAAGTTTTGAATTAGCGTTACACTACAATGACTCCTCCCACACAGCAATTACATTTACACAATCGGGATTTTCTGCTATTCTGTACCACAGCAAGAGGTTATGCCCATCCTCTAAGGACTATATATACTGAATCATGAGAAATCATTATTACATTTAGTAAATCTGAAAATTTATTTACCTGCACTGCTGAAGTATTGACATCAAATTTCCGGAAAATGGCAAATGCTTCTTCAAATAGCTCGTTGCTGATGGCGATGTTGGCAATATCTGGGGCATCATAATTATCCAGGCGGTTAATATACTCCATAACACGTGTACGATCAGCCTTGATTGCAGTAAGGATGAGGAGGTTTTGCAGATTCCTTGAAGAAAAAAAGATTTAAATGCAATAATTTAAAAGTTCATTAGTAATAGAGAATAAACACTGTGGCTACACAGTATTTTGCCTCAGGAGCTAGGGTGAGAAGAGGAGGGTATTAAAGAGTGAGAACTCAGACATTATCTTTGTTCCTTTCCCAAACCCACAGGCCATAAATAAAGACTGAACATAAATAGCCAATGGATCCCTCTCCTAGCATACCTGTGCTCACTGAATACAGAGTTATCAAGGACAATTTTCTCCAGCAATTCAATGAGTTCATTAGGAAGGTCTGCAGTCATAAAAGCCTTGACAGTTACTGATACTTCTTCAGGGTCCTGAGTCTCAGACAAGGCTGTCTGTACAACCTACAAAGTATATACAGGGAAGAAGCACTGTGAATCAAGGTGATTTCTGAAGATATTACCTAATAAGAGTAAGATGGCCTCTCAGTAGAAAACTTGAAATAGGTTGGAAAAAATGGAGGAAAAATACCTTTACTTTTACCAACCAAATGTCTTTGTACACAAATTCATGTATACTCATATCATGTGTACTTCCATTATCTTGAAGAATTAACCTAATTATATAATTTCTATCTTTTCCCTGATTAAAACTTTACACATAACCACTCCCCATGATCACTTTAATGGCAACGTGTACTTCAACTACAGAGATGTGGCATTATACACTCAGTAACTCCTGCTTTTGGCTATTTGCATGGTTCCGAGATGCTGCAGTATTTTTTCCAGGAAGCTTTGTATCTACTTTGAAGTTTGTCTTAGCAATGTTTCCTAGAAGAGGAATGAAAAAAACAGTAGCTTTTATTCTCTTCCATATTTATACTTCCACAAGGTGAATTTAAGAACCACTGTTAACCACCTTCAATTTTCAGGGTTTTAAAATGTTTTCAATTTTATGTAGTTATTAGCCCACATCTCTTTTGCAGTTCTATGCTTACTAGGGAGATTTAACATTTACCCCCACTTGGTCTTTTGTATTTTCTCTATCAAGTCTCATCCCTGGCTAACTTACCATTGTCTTGAATGCTTCCAATCAGTTTAATCACTTCTCAGTTATTGATAACAGCAATTCACACTCAGTTTATTAAATGTTTAATCTGTTGTTTTCCTTTTCACTATGATTAAATAATCTCTTCTGAGATGTATCTTCTTGGGATGTATTTTCTTTTTGTTATCATTTACAATATATATTTCTTTTAATTACATTTTAAAAATTTTCTTTTTACTGCCTTCTTTCTCAGTTAACTATGATCCATTTGGGCACATGATGAGGAAAAAGAAAAAATTTTATTCACCGTTAAAAAACTGAGCCTTAAAACACCTTTGCCAGTTTTACCTGGTCAATGAGGGGTCTCCGGTAAGGGTTGCTTTCCAGCAGCACACTACCCCATAATTCTGGATCCTTCCGGCGTACCAGATAGCGGGAAAGACTTTTGAAGAGAGAATTCTCATTGCAAACCTAAATAAGATATTAAAAATTAATTTCATGGTAAGAAGTGAAGATTTTTTATAACTAACAACTTCTAACGTTTTTTTCCTATTATTTATACCCTATTTTTTTTATAGGGCAAAAGATCCACTATTTTTACATATAATCTTTTACAGGTCACAAGCACATTTCTCTTACTAAAATTCAATCAATAGAAACAACATAGTTATTACTTTCTGAAGTCTTTTAAAAAACACCCTGATGCTGGATTTGTACTTTGACTTCCTATATTACTCTACTGGTCTATTTATGCACCAGTACTGTATGTTTTAATTACAGAGGCTTTGTAATATGCTTCAGTAGCTGGTAGGGCTAGTCTAACTTCATAGCTTACTTTTCAGTGTCTTACAAGCTATTCTTGTGTTTGTTTTTCCAACTGTATATGCATACATATGTTTATGTATATGTATGTACATAGACACATATATTTCCTAGCTCTAATCACCAGAAGAGCCTAGAAGCAAATACACCTAGCAGCTCAGATCTGAGTTTTTACTGGCATTTCCCACTATAAGGAATGGGAATTTGCTGGAAAAATAGCAAATTCCAGGGTTGGAGGGTATGAAATGAGCATGATGTAACTCGTTATGCCAAAAAATATGAAAGTGCTCAAGAAATGATGAGACCATGACACAAATCCCTGGGAGGAAGGCTGAAGGGGTTTTCATCAGCCAGAACGGGGATAATTTGAGCATCAAAACAACAGTGGTGGGTTATAGCCTACTGAGTCAAACAAGAATTCTAGAGTGCATGAGTACACGAGTGCTAGGTAATAAATGTGGGGAAAGTGCTCAAGTTGGAAAATTGTCATTTTGCAACCAACACATTAAAAATGGTTTATAAAGCCTGGCTGGTGTAGCTCAGTGAATTGAGCGCGGGCTGGGAACCAGAGGGTCCCGGTTCGATTCCCAGTCGGGGCACATGTCTGGGTTGCGGGCCAGGTCCCCAATGAGGGCCATGTGAGAGGCAACCATACATTGCTCTTTCTCTCTCCCTTCTCCTCTCTCTGAAAATAAATAAATAAAATCTTAAAAAAAAAAAATGGTTTATAAAGAATCGACAGATTTGAAAGTGGCGGGGAAGAGGAGACACACAATATTTGCATGTTTTAAAGTAATTCTTTGCAGACATCTTAAGATCTATAAGGGGAAATATAGTAATTATACAGTAAAGAAATTGATGATGATAAAAAGTGCCTCCACAAATAAGGGACAAAACAATGTCAAGTGCTTCTACATATAATAGTACAAGAAAAACAACACTTAAGGAATATTCTGGAAGGAAATGTACAGTCTAAATGTAATCACAAGAAACCATAAGAAAAACTCAGAGTGAAGAACATTCTCTTTTTAACCTTTTAAAATTGATTGACTTTAGAAAGAGAGGAAAGGAGAGAGAGAGAGAGAGAAACATCAATTTGTTGTTCTACTCACTGATGAACTGATTCACTATTTGATTCTTTCCTGACTGGGGATCAAACCTGCAAACATGGCCTATCAGGACAACTCTCTAACAAACTGAGCACCCAGCCAGGGCAGAACATTTTCTTTTAAAAAACAAGACTTCATTTATATGAAATTACCAAGTAGGTAAACCCTTGGAGACAGAACGCAGTTTGGAACTTGTCAGGGGCTAGGAGGCAGAAATGTGGAGCAACTAACTGCTTAACAAGCACTGAGTTTCCTTATGTAGTGATGAAACTTCAGCCTAGATAGATATGGTTATACAACACTGTGAATATACTCATTGCCACTGAATTATGTACTTAATGTTATTTTTATGTGAACTTGACTGCAATTTAAGAAAAGTAGAAAAAACTTGTTTACAGTGATGTCACTATCATAAAAAAGACAAAGGCTGAAGAAATGTTTCATATTAAAAGAGAACAAAGAGACATGACAACTATACACAGCCTGTAATCCTAGACTGGCAAGAAAAGAGCTGAAAGAAACATTACTGGGTCAACTGACAAAACTGGAATAAATTTTAAGAAATATTCTGTCAGTATCAAACTAACTGAAGTTGGCATCTACAATAAATTTATGAAAGAGGACATCCTTATTCTTAAGAAATACACACTGAGGAAGTACAAGACCATGATGCATACAACTTACGTATTTAAAAAATGTATACATGGGGTGTGTGTGTGTGAGCGCGTATGAGAACACAAGTGATAAAACTAGTGGGGTGAAAATATCGGTAAGTGAATATAGAGTTGATCTACTATTTTTGGCCACTTTCAATTCACAATTATTGGCAAATAAAATTTTTTAAAAAGCACGTCTTCCAAAAATGCTCTGTATTAACTGAAACCACTCTGTAACTCTTAAAAATTCACTAACCTAACATTATGTAAAGGTTTTTAAAAACGCAGCCTTTTCTCTATACATTCAGCGAGCAGTACTCACGTTAATAAGTTCCAGATCACACTGGCCACGTTCATAAGCCACACAGGCCAGATGTGGGTCTCTCTTCTCACAATACTTTCCGACAACACGACTGTCATAATAAGGGTTTTCACGGAGAAATCTCTCGGGGTTGTTATTACTGTCTATGTAGATTTTGGCTAACGCATTGTGAGTGGCAGGCTCCTCACAGCCCTCGTGAATTCTGGCCTCCAGCCACGGCAGAAGCAGTTTCAATCTAGTAAAACAAACCAAAAAACCCGTGACACATACTGTATTAGAAATAGCACACTCTTGACATGCTTTTTAAATGCCTTAGAGTCTGTAATGTGCTTTCCTATTTATTATTTTGAATTCTCAACAACCCTATTACAAATTGAGAAATTAAGACTCAGAGAAGGTTTAATGATTTGCCCAAGATTACACAGAAGGTATATAAAACTATCTTTATTCTCCCAGACCTATCTGCTACATTATCTACATAGGATATAGAAAGAAGAGATTATAGATTCATAGATTGTTCTCTTTTTTTACTGGACAAAGTATCTAGACTTTAGGTAAATTTTGTTTAAGAGTAGACTGGGGATGTGGTATGAGAAAATAGTCCAGATCATCTGAGGTTTCTTTCATTTTAACACAATTAACATATAGCATTACCTACAGCCAAAGGCGTCAGTACCCTAAATACACAACTGGGGACAAGATCTGGCGGCACTGGCAGCTCTGGGTTTAATAATTCTAGCAGTTACATGATCACTCCACCAAGGATCATGGTTTCACTAAGCTACAGCGTATGTTTCAATGGTTTTAATATCAAAAGTATCCAGAGAAAGAGCAGTGTAGGCCGTTATTTTGGCTAGCAAATTCATGTAGGTATTATGAACACACTCTCATTAGGATAAAGACACAACTTTTTTTAATGAATAAAGGCAAAAATCAAGCTCCCATAAACACCTGCAACACAGGCACATGCACAATGGTAACTGACAGAATAAAGAGCAGCAAATGCGCATCGAAACCGGTGGCTTACATGTGATCTAGTTTATCATAATATAATCTGTCAATTAAAGACTCAAGTGTTAACTGTAACAACCTTTGCTTGGAATACACAACAAACAAGACTGTTTTCAGGGATTAGACTTAAGACTCAACTGAAACCTCTCTCTAAATGTTAAATTGTTATGTTCTATAATCACTTTAGACTCAAACTTTTAAAATCGGCATCATATTCTATCTTCATTGTCCTTATATGCAGAGTTTTTCTGTGTTTGAAACATTGAAATACAAATTTTATGAATATCATTAGTAGGACACCCATACCAACTCAGGTTAAAATTAACCCCCACAGGATTTCTTGGTATCTTTTCATAGTTAGAGGAACTTCCCACTATTATACCAATGCACAAGCCTCATTTACTACATCAATACCTTCTGAACACTAGCTTACCAAAATGTCCCAGCTGAAGTAAGATTTTATTGTATAATAAAGATTAGAAGCACTTACATTATCACCTTCTCTGTGGGAAATTCATAATTGGTATTATCACAAGAAGGTTCAAATAAAAAATCAATTTAAACCAGAGTTACACAGGAAATTCTTTTCTCTCATTATACTTGAGAATAATTTATCAAAGAATTAGTTATTAAATATAGGGGTATCAGACCTAATTAAAAAGAGGTTTTTCAGAGTTTACCTTAAAAACACATACGAAGTCAACCCATGTAGCTGTAATTATCAATATGCAAAAAAGTGACCAACCAGGTTAACAGATTTTCTCTATGACAGCTATAATATTCCAGAAAAGTTTTAATCAGTACTACAGGTAACTTATCACTTGTAAATTAGGTGTTTTCAGGGAATTAGGGTCCATTTATTTCTGAGCTTTTAGGCAACTAACAAGTTACAGTTTTATCCATTACCATGCTGAGAAAGACTAATTCATGCATTCCTGAAGGTCATGAAGGTTAAAAAGGGTACTACACCTGTTTCTTTTTTCAACCTCAGCAACAAGCTCATCAGTAGAAAATTGACCTCTTACAACAAGAATCAAGTTTTTAATGACATCCTCAGAGCAATCAACATCCAGTAACCCTCCAATAACCACAGGAAGTCGACTTGGATTCACCTAAAGTTAGAAAAAACAGAATAATGCTATCACATTATGAATAAGCAAAGCAAAAAGGAGTTTTAAAAAAGTAAACATTTCCCCCTCTTTTAAGCTCAGGTTTAAAATTCAATAATAAATTGACATCTAAATTTGTAATTAGACCGAGGAATTTAGCAGAAGGTTGGCTTGGTTAATTAATCACCTCAGCACTGCTCCAAAGGATAAGTAAGTCCAAACAAGTAAAGTCACCGAATGATTATGGAAGACTGTCCAGTAAAAAGGCCTCTATTATAGCCAACTGCCTTTCTGTTTCTGGAGTTAGAAGGTACCGTTTCTGATATCTATATTTAAGGCGGCTTTAAAACTGTGCTTTGGAGTCTATGGCCGCACACAGATGTCACAGGGGCTATCACGTCAGCAGGACGCAGGCCATCCGACTTCTTCAACTACAGCAGTCTGCTGTTTTATATACTTGACATGCATGTAACGTTTTAATCAAAGAAAGGACTTCGGCGGGGAAAATGTTGAGATTTTAATTATAGGAGACCGCAGAGTTTTAAAAGGATGAAGACTTCCAGACTGTGAGAAGTACAACCTACAGAAAGATTTAATTTTTCAGTTATCTAGGTATTACTTACCTTTTGTACATATATCTCTATGTATTTTTGAAGATTATTTCTATATAAGTAGAGCACCAAATCATGGACAAAGTCAAACCGATCACATACAATGATGAGTGGTAACTGATCTGTTAGCTTCGCTTCCTGGAAAACAAAAAACAAAACAAAAAGAAAACTTAATTTACTCCTTCTGTGAGATATGAAATCTATGTAAAATATGAGAATCTGTTTTACACTGGTGGGAGAGGCTCATATAAACTTGGCTGTTCTTTTAAAGAAAGAAATGTCCCAATTGCTGGACAGGGCCCATTGCAGTTTCTTTAAATTTTTACTAATCAATACTTAGAATCACAGCAAAATACCAGGTCCTCCCCACATACACCCTCTACCAAAAAACAGTTAACAAATTAAGATTTGTGAGCCACCACTGGCATTTGAGATATAAAGTCATCAGAGTGGGACTTGCATTATTTATAGTGATATAACAGAGTTCAGTTGATTTAAAACCAACAGTCACATTGTCAAAAGGATGGCATAAACTACTTGTACTTGTTTCAAACTAATGGCTTATTTTTCACCCCTCCCCAACTGCATTCTATCTGGCCAGCTTCCAACATTCTATTATAAATAAAACCTACAAGGAGCAGTATGATGGTGATAGCCATGAATTAGAAACACATGTTGCTATAATTAGAAGAAAGTTAAGCAAAAGCAAGCACTTAAAGACATCTTTAAATTGCCTACTGCTTTCATCGTTACGAACACCAAGATATAATATATCCTACTTTATAGATGGACAATAGACGTTATAGATAGAAGGTTAAGACCTGTACTGGGCATTTACCTGGTACATGTCCTGTTACATCCCACAGACATAAGGTAAAGCACAAAAAACAACAGTTTCCATCAGGAATGCATTTACACACAATGAAACATTCCTCAGTAACTGATTCATCTACAACAATCTACTAAGGAAGTAGAACTAAGCAGGATAAGACTTTCCCCAATGACAGCCACTAAGAACATTATTTGCAAGGTTAGAATAAAAGAGCACCTAAGTTTAGCACATATGAGTCACCCAATTATAAATAACTTGAAGATTAGTCTAGGAAGTGTTCAGAAAACAAACTGTATCTGGGAGTCATGAGAAATCCTGAATAACAAATCAAAATGGCATTCATGGGTCTGGACTTATGGCAAGCCCATCCTCCTGGGTCTCTCATAGTGCCCCATGTCAGAGACTGTGGCCTTAAACCATCACCTGACCTCTTGCCCATAGGTTGCAGGCACTGAAGTGGGTTACCCGGTGGAGGGAAAAATCAGAATGGCTGTAAATCTGAAGTGGAAATCCAGCTGCAGATTTTTCACATTAAGGAAAGTCTAAAGCAAGTATTTCGCAGCAGGAAAACTCTGTACTGAACAGCTGCTACAATCATTTCTAGAAAGAATGTTTGATCTAACTATGCAAAGACTTCAGTCCTACTAACTAAACATCAAAAAGATAGTGGATCAACACACTAATCATCTTTATCTTGTTTAATATACATATAAAATTTTATGTACTTTACTACTTAGGGAGACAATACACCTGTAAGTAATCTAAGATTAGTTAGATATTCAGGTCTCATTTATGGGTGTTTAAGATTTCTGCTAGCAAAGACAAATATACTATATTCCCAAAGAAAATTTAAGACTGAAAAAGTAGACAAAATCTAGAATACTTTCTTGATTGCTTAAATTTGCACATGACTTTCATGCATGCAAGTAATGCTATTATCATTTTAAATTATTTAAAAGGTTGCCCTGTAGCTATTATGGTGAAAGATTTTAAGATCAAAATTAAAATTATATAAACATATTCAGGTTTTCATAAACATGAAATTATTCATTTAACTAATACTTCCTGAGTACCTATGTACCAGACACCGTTTTAATGCACGGGAGATAGAGCAGGGAACACAGTAAGCATTCCCTCAAGGGACTTACATTGTCGTGGCAAGAGACAATGTCCCACAGTGCTAAGTGTTATTTAAAAAAGCAGAATATGGGGAGGTAAGGATGGAATATGGATAGGTTAGCATAATATGAGACATCCTTTCTCATGACATTTACTGAGAAATCTTAAAGAAGGTTAAGGATGTAGATCATGAGGGTCTAAGAGAAAAGTGGAAAAGGGCACAAGCGAAGTCCCTGGGGCAGGAGAGGGTTTGGAGAGTTCCAGAAATAGCAAGCAGGCCAGTGTGGTTCATGCAGAAGAGGAGGGGAAAATGATAGAAAAGAAGACGGAAGGTAGGAAGAAGCAGATCACGGGTCTGAAGAACAGGTCCGCGCTTTCTACGGAAAGCTGTAATTCCACAGTAACTTAGGGCATTAGCCAAATGATGCTGATGTCATCATTTCCTCCTGCTTCACAAGTACCATAAATGAGAAGTCATGGCACTTGAACATTCAAGATCAGATTCAGAGAAGTAGTTTTCTTATCATAGAGTTTACATAAAATACCAGTCAATTATCATACAGCTACTACCTCCAAAATAAAGTTTAATAATAGTGATGATGAGATGCAGCATTGCAGATACCATACTATAAGTCAATAAGGAAAGTGAGTAAATGGTCTGGTGTGTCCGTTCTCACTACTGGGGTTAAAGGCTGGATACAGTAATAGTACCTTAGTACTGTGCTCCCACCTCGGGTTATTTAAGATAAGACACCAGATTTACCTCTAACTCAGACTGGAATTAAAATTCCTTCACAGAGTCAAGAATAACTCAAAACCAAAAAGAAACAAAACTTGCCTGATAGAAAGAATTCACATATAGGCCAACTCTACCTTATTTTCAAGGCCCACCAACACAGCTTATTTACAACTGTTTTCACTTGCACACCTATGGCATACATGATAAACACAATTTGTGGTTGAAGAATCCAAGGCTGAGTTAATTTACATGAGGTAACAGGAAGACATATACTGAATGAACAAACAGGAGCTAATAACTGAAAGAAATGGATTTTTGAACCAGGTTTAAATGCCTCAATAGCCCATAATCCATATATACGCCCCCACTCCATCACGCCTGCTCTCAATTCACAAGCGTGAGGGGAATCCTCACCTAATTCTATTTCATGGGCTAAACGATGGCTGCACCATTCTAGTATCCAGATAATTTTTTTTTGAAGCCTAAGAACATCATCATTAAGTAAAAATAATTTAATTTTGATTTACAGATGTGTCTATATTATATAAAATAATTCAAATATTAAAACTCAATGCTAAAGAAATTGCGACTGAAGTCTAAAATCTGAGAGCTCAATAATAATAAAAAAATCAGTTTAAGCACCTGGTAATATTTTTAAAAAAAGGAAACAGTACTGATACTCAAAGGAGGAACTGAACTGGTGTTAGGGGTACATTAGCCAAGCATAAAGCATCAATCTTTCTCATTGGGGGGGATTTTTTGACAGCAGAAAGTCTTGAGTTCAAACACATCCCAATACCCAGGCCACTCGGATATTTGTAATGGCCTAGACATTATAAAGCTATACTTTTGGGGAAAGTTTCCTTTTAATTTATAATACAGGGCCACTTCAGCACTTTGACTACCTTATTACACTGAAACACCTAAGGTTTTAGCTATTTAATCTACAGTCCACACAGGAAATTCTTCAAAAGAACAATCAGCTAATACGACTACAGATTAACTAAAAATGGTGACAAATAACACAACTATAGATGAACTAAAAATGAAGGCAAAAATGCTTAAGAATGTTATATTCAGTCTCTGGAATCATTTCATATATATAAAAATAAATATACATTTAGGGGGATAAACTGAATGTTCTACAGTTTTCCTGATTTTGAGAGGCAACTGCCAACTTTCTTTCTTTCTTTATGAGAGAGAGACAAACAGAGAGACAGACAAGGATGTGCTGTTCCACTCACTTTTGCATTCATTGGCTGATTCTTGTATGTGCCCTGACCAGGGATCAAACCCACAACCTTGGTGTGTATTGGGATGACCCTCTAACCAACTGAGCTACCCAGCCAGGACTTGCAACTGCCAATTTTAAAGTCTTATTTTCCTCACAAAGTAAGTAGTAGGTATGAGAATAAAGCTAAAGTTAAACATTAAACAAAATTAACTGCCCTTAGGTATATTTTAAAGAGCTAAGAATCCTTAAATCATTACTTGGCACTCCAACAAAGGCAGTTCTTATTTCTCTGTAACTAAATTCATGTGCCACAAAGCTGAGGATTTTTTGTTTGATCTTACCCTCAATTCATGAATTATGCAAGATTAATATTTAGTTTCTAGAGTCGGGCTAATTTGATGACAGAGATAAACTTATGTCTTTTAGAAACAGAACCCTCTGCACACAGTAGAGGTTCCTTAAAATGGCACCAAGGACAAGCTGCTCCTACTGTTCGAAAGGAGACCAAGTGGCACATTCTGAAGTGACATGAAGAGTCTAAAACCACTTTCAAAATCTTTCTTCCAAAACTGAAGTGAAAGAAAGGAAATTCCTTTGAAATAGTGCTATTTTTTCCTTCTTTTAAACAGATGGTCAATGTTCAGTATTACTTACTAATTTCCTTCCCTATTTCAAAAAAAACCAAAACCACAAGAGTATTAAATGTGGAAGAAATAATTTAGCAAACAATTTCAGAATGCTAAGAATTTCACATTTAGGGGGAAAATTTTTCTCAACTAACCAAATCCTTATGGAACTGCTGATCTTCAACCCAACCAGAAACTGCATTACTCAAAATCACTTACCTTGAGAAAATTCTTGACTCGCTCAGGATCATAGCAGTTGCTTTCTCTGCAGATTCTTTCTACTTCTTTGATCTGCCCAGTCTTACAAGCTGCCTGAATATATTTAAAGTGCACATCTGGGTCCTGACTAAAGTTAACAATAGATCCCAGAAAATAAAAGAGACCTTGAGAGAACAAATAATTGAAATTAAGTATAGGTACATTTTTGAGAATAACAGAACCGAACAAAAAAACAAAACAGAGAACAGTTATACTGAATACTCCCAAATAAAAACTGGTTGCTCAGAAAGCCCCATCAGAATACTAATTAATCCAATAATCAGTTCAATAAATGGCTTTACACTCTAATCCCTGTAAAACAGAAAATTCAATCCAATGTTTTCTAGTAGTTGAGAAATAGTTAGGAGGCAGCCACTTAATACCAAAGCTAACTATCACACCAAATTCCACATGAGAAATTTAATTGAAGTCCCTTATAGCAGGTGTTTTTCCATAAGCAGTTAATAGAAAACATGGAAAAGTAGTTGGAAAAGAATTTAATGCAATGTACTCTAATACAGTAACCACTAACCACATATTGCTATCAAGTACTTGAAATGTGGCTAGCAGGGCTGAAGAACTAAATTTTAATTGTATTCATTTTAAATATTTTAAATTTACATAGCTACATGTAGCTAGTAATTGCTGTATTAAATGAATAGTATAAATTTAGTGCACAGTTAGAAACATAAAGAAACTGAGAAAATGAAGAAAACTAGTAGGTATCTTATTCCTTCTGTCTAGAGCAATACTACAAAAAGAGGGAAGAAAAGGTACCGTATTTTGCCATGTATAATGCGCTCCCATGTATAGTGTGCACCCACGTTTTTGGCCCAAACTTTCAGGGAAAAAATCTTTCGTTTTAACCTTTCAATTAAATTTATTTATTTATATTTAGAAACAAAACCAATTATTGCATTCTAGGGTATTGTTTTGCATACGAATATTGCTATTGCTTTCTAGAGTTACACTTTTAATGCATAAACATAAATAAAAGAATTAAAAACATTTCTATAGTACAGAATTAGCACACGTATAATGCACATCCTTATTTTTCCCTCAAAAATTTGGGCAAAAAGTGCACATTACACATGGCAAAACACGGTAATTGGGGACCAGAAGCTCAGCTAATGAACCCAAGAGCCACCCAACAGTGATTACATTAGTATACTCAGCACAGCAGTGGTTCTTGTCTGGGGGTGATTTTCTTCCCCAGAGACATCAGGCAATGTCTAAGACATTTTCTGTGGTCACAACTGGTGGCACCAAGCCACTGGCATCTAGTGAGCAAAAGCCAGAAATGCGGCTACAAACGCTGCCCGCACCACCCCCAAACACACAAACAAATGATCTCGCCCACAATGTCCGCAGTGCTGAGGGTGAGAAAACCTGCTGTGTAGCAACAATTCACAAAATGTCCCTGGTAAGAAATATCTGCCATTATGAGAGTCAGACAACACAAGCATGACATTTTATTATACCTGATCAGAAGTATTTTCATCTTACACAATTATGACAAAGCCACTATATATATCTTCAAATTTTGCCTTTATTTCACCTATAAAAGATCTAAGTAGTCTGCTCACTGCATAGCCCTAGAACCTGACATAAAAGAGTCCTGACATGTTTACTGCCTAATAAAACTTAAACTGTCCCATAAAATTAAGCTTGTAGAGACAGAATTTCTAATAACCTGTGATCATAACAATACCCCTCTTGGCTATCTTAATTAAAACACAACTCAGAAACTCCTAATTACCTTCAAAACTCTTGAAAGATTCAAAAAGTTCAATCAGAGACTGAGTTGACAATTGTTCGTGATACTTAGAAGCCACTTGAACACAGATCTGCAGATTCTGACGAATATTGGCAGACAGCATGGCCCTGAGGCATTCTAGGGAGTCTTCTACTGACAGGGATCCAAAGTAATTCACTAACCACTAGAGGACAAAATAAAGACATAAGCAAATAAATAAATAAATAACACTGAACCTAATGTTGGCGTGAAATTATCATTCAGCACCAGAAACACATTTTCAGTATACCAATTAATCATAACTAAGACCATCTGTTAGGTAAGAAAGAGAAATACCTCGGGGTTAAGAAGATGGGTGTGAACAACTGCACGCTTAATATCATATAAATCAGTGAAGTGTTCTAATGCACGCTGCAGTAGGCCAGCCTTCTCACACAGCTGAGCAATATGAGCCCGGTCATAATGCGTGAACATCTGATTTCCCAGAATAGCATCTGCAACCTATAAAATCACAGAGCAAGAGTATATTTTATCAGTCCATTTATATCAGTAATTCTCTATCCAGATTACACCTATTAATTTTCAATATCAAACTGATAAAAAAGCGAAAATACAAAGGAATGTTAGCTCAATTTTATTAAAGAAGAACAGTCATCTCAGCAGATTCAAATAACTTAATCTAAGAAGCTCTGAGTAACTACTAAAAGAGCATTGGAATGTGCCTCAAAAGCATGAAAACATGTACCTGAGGTGCATGCATCAGGTTCATCTCAAGCAACCTAGTCTGTAGAGGACCTTCAGACGGGCGATTATTCTTCAGAGCATCAAGCAAAAATGCAGTACACTGCTGAATTAGATTGTATTCCATAAAGACATCCACAATCTGCAGAAAGATTTAAAGAATATTGTTTTAAGATGTTTGAAAACTGCTTTATAATACTGTTAATAATATGTAAATAAAAGGAAATTAAACATTATCTCATTTTTTTTACACATAAAAAATTGCCAGATCAAATCACAAACTTAAATAATATTACTTGGACAACATAGCTTCATAATTTAAGAATAAATTTGTCTTTCTGGAGTTACTTTTAGTTCTAGTAAAAACAACTACAAGATATTTCAACATACTATATAATAGCAGAATACAATCGAACAATAGATTTAAAATTTTGATGAACTATTTAAAATACACAAAAGCATAAATATGGAATCTGTGACTCCCACTTCTATGTGCACCTCTTCCCTCTCTCCTCACCCAGTGGCAATAACTATCCTTTTTATTTTATTATTCCCATATATTTTTCACACTTTTAATACATACACATCTCTAAACAAGAGTCCATTTTGTACATTTTAAAATTGTATACAGATGGTATCTTACTGTCCATTCTTTTGCAACTTGCAAAGCTCTAATTTCTACAAATTGAAATTTTAACCCATTCTTCTTCAAGTGGTTTAAACTTAGGTCTCCTCATTCTCTATTTAAATCAATTTCTACAGAATACATTTTAACGTCTTTACCTGTGTGATATCAGCAAGAGGTTCTTCATCCTGAACTAACATTTGAGCAAACTGCTGTCCCTGATCTGGACTGATACGCATGACATTTCTCAGCAGAAAGATCCAGTCTGGAGTATACCCAACCTACAGATAGACAGAAATTGAAAAGCCACCGTCAAGTGTCATTTTTAGATCATTTAAAGTTTTTTTCCTAAAATAGAATCTTATTAACATAGAACTAGTGGTGAAAGTAAAATTTCAGTTTTAATCTAAGATGTTCAATTTGACCCTGATTATATTAGGCAAACAGATATCTTAGTGAAAACATATTTGAATAAATAGTGGTAAATTTTTATAATCAGCTTATTCATTTTTGATGAGTGACTATTTCAAAAAGTTTGTTCTAACAGATTAAACATGCCCTTGCCATCTTAAATTCTGATAAGCCGTAAGAATACCTGCCTCCATTTTTTTAGAAATTATAATTCTATACATCAGAACTAAAATAGTTTTTAAATTTTTCTCAGTAATTCACAATTTAGAGGCTATCCACTATTAAAGTCACTGAAGAGTTTCTACAGGTTAATATGAATTTTTGTTGAGAATTTGTTTCATTGAGGACTCACTTTTTTAGCATACAAAACAATCTTCTGAACTTGACCGGTTTCAGCAAAGCACTGAATGACTTTATTTGGGACATTAGCCCTTAAGTACACACTAAGTGCCAATGTAGGGTCCACAGATTTCACAAGGTCACCCAGTTCTTCAGAACATTCCAGCTATCCAAAGAAAAAAAGAGATAGTTTAGTAATCCATGAGCTGTTTTATGAATGAGCAATTGACACTACTTCCACTATAAATAATACGATAAGCACTTAGTTACTCAACTGCCCCAGAATATACTATAAATATTCAGGGGTTGTGGTTAATAAAGACTCTTGGTCATCATAGCAATGTCTCAGTAAAATTTTCCGCATATCCTACTTAAGGATAAAGTGCCCACCAAGATTTCACGCATGTAGATATTTTCAAATGCCGTGTTAGAAATGTAAGTACTTAAAAAGCAGAATCTTGTACTTCTATCAATATGCAGATATCAGACCCGCATGGCCCCCAATTTTTTCAAAATAATGCAATTTGCAGAACACTCTAATTTCACAAGGTCAAACAGAAAAAAATTTTGGAATTTTTAGGTGGCATACAAGCAGATTCCCTTCTCTGTATATTCAACCTGCCTTAGTCAGCTCCCCAATCTGGAAAGCAGCTTCCCTAAGAGTTTTGGTTTACACATTAGAGTTGATTTTCTATTTTTAATGGTTATGTCAGAGAATACCCCTTTCACACTGTTACGTAGGTCAACTGGTTAACTGGTTACCTTAGCGATTCCCTCCTCCCTTATCTTAAACAATCAGGATGGACCTCAAATAGTCGCTATTGTGGCTATTAACTATTCTTCAGCGCAGACTCCTGTCTAAGCATCCCGATTCTGAGGTACTATTCTCCAGTATCCTGTAAGACTGCCAGAAGCTGGGTGAAGAAATACGGACTTAGAATTAATAATGTAACAATATGACCAACGTACACTAAAGCTGAAAGGTATAACATTAAGAGTTACTCACTACTCAGAGTGCTTTAAACTGTACCACCCCATTCTTGACAATGGCATAAGAAATGGCAATTCAATATTGCCACTTTATCCAGAAACACTTTTTTATGGTGGTATGAAAGGAATAACAACATCGATGGACTGTTCGAACTTGTGCCTTGCAAATAAGCAACATTTTCCATAATGTACTCTAGAAAACAAAGTACTATTAGATGCTCTATGTAAAAAGAAATTAGAGCCCTGGCTAGTGTGGCTCAGTGGACTGAGTGCCAGCCTGCAAACCCAAAGATCGCTGGTTCAATTCCCAGTCAGGGCACATGCCTGGATTGTGGGCCAGGTCCCCAGTTAGGGGCGCACAAGAGGCAACCACACACTGATGTTTCTCTCCCTCCCCTCCCCTCTCTAAAAATAAGTAAATAAGATCTTTCTTCCAAAAAAAGAAAAGGAAAGAAACTACTGTGCATATTAAATATGGTATGTAGGGGAGAGGAATATATCCTTATGTCCAAATGAGTGTTACACACATTGACAAATATGAACGCATACTCTCACACTCTTTTCCTGAAGCAAAAGGATAACAATTCGCTGCCTCCAAGTTACTAGTTCTAACCACCCAGCACGAATCCTGGATTCTATTTTAAAAAACTAAATAAAGATATCCTACCTCAACACATTATAAAGGTAAGTTTATGCATCTCATGCAATGTCTGCTCTTACTCTATTCCTACAAGGGATAAGTAATAGATGTTTTGGTGCAGCCTAGATGTTTTTAATTTGCTAACATGGTATTTAATGCAATCCAAGCAAAAGTATATTAACTGAAGTTAATGTACCTTATCTTCTTTTAACCATTTCTCCAAAAGCTGTTTCCGCCCTTGCTGGAGTACAGGCCTACACAGTTCTAAGGACTCAAATTTGTTTAGCTGCCCTTGGTCCAAAAGAATTCCAAAATACTGAAGTAGAGGAGAAGTTTGACCGGGCTGGGCTGGGACACTCTGGAACCGACGGATAGTGTCTGGGGTACGAAGGATTCCCTTTAAGAAAGAGAAAAGATAAAGACTCCTTTTAAAGGTGATCCAATATCACACCAACTCCATGGGTTTAAGTCAATCTTAAAAGTGTGACTCCATCTACTAACACAAAATTTCAAATCTGTGATATTTTGAATAATAAAGATTCACTCAACATCTGTCACATACCTGGTTCAATGTGATAAAGGTTACTCAGAATCAGAAATATACCAACCTAATTATAATGTTAATGTCCAAAAGAATAAAATAGTTATAGTCCTGGACTATTAGTCCAGGTTCACATTAAATGCAAATTTCTTAATACTGATCAAGATTTAAGTTGTTAATTCAGTCCAACATAGTACAAAGGTGATGAGAACTCAGCTCCATTTCAGACGACTCTTTTTACCATAAATTTAACAGGATCTGTTCAATCTTCAACGTTGGAAAAAAAAACAGTGCAACCAGACAGTGCATCCTGTGGATCTGTCTCCTGCTTGAACAGTGTTTAGACAGACCAGATCGAGGGATGCCCCTTCTTCCAGCCTCCCACCACCCTCCAGCCTCTTTTCCAGTCACCACCTTTGGAACCATCTTCTTAGCCATCCTCTGCTTCTGGAAGCAGTCAACACCTTTTTTAAGCTTAGCTCCTTACTGCTGATAAACCATGACCTCCATGATTTGTCAAAATTGTTCCAGAGGTAGAAGCCACTGTTGACTGCCTAATTAACTGTCATCTGAAAGTCTCCCACACCTGCCTCTCTTCTGAGCCACTTTTCCCATGAACTGGCTGAGGTAAGTGATGGCCACCGAGTGTCTCTTGAAGCTGCAAATCAGCACAGTGCCCACACCCTCTTCCAGGACACACAAAAGATGTCCCAGGATGAGTGCAGTAAAACCATGGCCCTGGAGAAGAATCTGAACCAGGCCCCATTGGCACTGCATGCCCTGGATTCTGCCCACAAAGATGCCCATATCTCTGACTTCTTGGAGAGCCACTTCCTAGATGAAGAGTTGAAACTTGTTAAGATGGGTGACCACAGGACCTACCTCCACAGGCTGGCTGGCCCCCAGGCTGAGCTGACTCCACCCTGGGAGCCTCTGCAGCCCAGTGGCCTCTGAGGTACCCCGCTGGCATTCCTTGGTGTCAGGGCTTCTGCCTCAGCCTCTCCCTGCAGCTACTAGACAGCTTTTAAATGACTCTAAAGCCCTCTACCAAGCTGTGAGCCAAATGAGAACAAGCTTCTCAAAGGGGGAAAAAAAATGAAGCTATAATTGATGAGGTCAGACAGTATTATAACTAAGAAACTAAACATTATCACATCTATGTAAATCAGAGCTTGCTAGATCTACATACCCTTCTATATATTCTGAGTTTTAAAAAACTAACCAAAGCTAGAGCACAGAAAAATAATTAACAAAATCTAAAGTCACTGACAAGTAACTCATATTCTACTATAGAAAAATGCAACCTGAAGATTAGTTTCTCTGTGGAGAGCTGGTTCCACTTCTAACAGTATTAGAAATAGAGTGTATGAACATTAATCCAAGCATGGCAACTTAATTTTCATAACTATTTACCTTTGGTGCATTAGCAGCCACCTTTGCTGCCTCTGAGTAATTTCCCTGGGCAAAAAGAGCATTAAATTTCCGGGCAAAAAGTTCTTCAGCACCAGCTAAGTTGTTACGTACAGCCATTCTCAGAGCCAAATCAGGATTTTGTAGGACATTGGTGATGTAAGGAATTATGTTTTCTTCTTCCACACATACTGATAGAACCTGCAATTTAAAGGTTAATGAATAGCTGTAATGTGTTCATTTGGATATCAATGGTACTAAATCTGCTTAGAGTTGATTACTACTGAGTCGCAAATGTATTAAAATTATGACAGCTGTTTTTGTTGCCATAATAAATAAATAAATAGGCCAGAATAGGAAAAAATAAGGAGTGCTAACCATTGGGACTGCCTAAAATATGGCCACTCTGTAATAAAAATAACTCCCAACTTCGTACTGTCCAAACTCTAATTGCTTTGCTAAGATTCACTCACTCTTAACATGGTTAATCAGATTAGGCTCCCATTTAAGCTCTGAAAGACAATTCAATACAGGGAAGGCAATCTTGACAACCTACAAAGTGACTAAAGAAGCTGTAAAATCTAAATGAAATCTAAGGATCACTTGGAAAAATTTTAAGGTATATTCCTTTAAACTCTAGGGTTTTTTAATAAGGACTTTTCAGTAGTTTTAAAACTCAGATTTACATGCCTACAGGCCAGATTATATATTCAGCGAGAAGGAATCGCTGAATCACAGTAAGTGTTTAATAAATGTGGAATAAGTGCTCTTTAGCACTTTCTAACTGCTTGCATTTGGAAAATACCCACCATTGGTCCTCCTAAAAAGTCACTGCCACAGAAGCTGCCCTAGTTGCTTAAAAGGTGAACTACCATTAACTGCCACAGAGAAAGGGAACTCTTCACTACACATCCATCCCTCTCTCCAACACGGAAGCTGGTTATACACCCAGGCCTGTAAACGACTTGTTACCCCCAACAGTGCTCCTCATATTATTATAATTTCTTGTCTAGCTGTTTCTCAGTCACTAGGCCACAGGAGGAAAGGGATTTATCTTTGTTTAATTGCATTGTTAGCACTGGACAATGTTTAGCACGAAGTAAATGCTTAATACTTGTTAAATAAATGAAAAATTTCTGTCCCAAAATCAACAAAAACCAATTATAATTTGAGAACTCAATAACCAATTGATATACAAAGTCAATCCTGCTGGCTCTATTATTCCTTTTGAGGAAAATTAAGAAATTTTAAGCTCCAGAACTCTTTCATTTCTACAGCTCAAACCTCCCACCCGTAGAGTGTTAAGCCATCCTGTATCTGCAATGTGTCATTCCACTCCACATTTAGACATGCCTTTTAAAGGAAGGAAACACTTTCTTTAAAGTCGTTTGCATTCCTGACTTCCACCTTTGATTAATGCTTACCTCCCAGGAAAAATAAGGAAAATGAATAAATTCAGTTCCAACTACACTTCCTGAATCTTCCTACTGCTTGCTACCTTAGTCTTCCCCAAACACCAAATCCACAGTTTCATCTTCACCCTACTCTGAGACCATTCCAGCCCTTGCAGGACATTTGGTCCTGTCCAAAACATCCACAGTCAGAAAACGTACCTAGGTACAAATAGCACATAATGTTCTTCATAATTTTTGGTTACAGGAATTTTAAACTTTTGGTTTATAGAATTAATACATAAAAAATACCAGCATGTTTTACTGGTCCATAATAACCCTCTTGCTTTGGTAGCCTAACTGGGAATGACACATCTCAAGGACCAAGGACCTTTTGGCATGGACCAAATGTCTAACTGTTGTAACAGATTTCTAGCAACCAGTACTATGGATGTACAGGAGACAGAGAAGGTTTCTGTATCTTCTAAAGTACTCAGATCTACCAATTTCAGAATTTAAGTTATAATATCATCGTGATCACTTTTGACTTTTCAACCAATAGAAACCACACACTCACTCCTTTAGGGCAGCTATTTTCAACCGTTGTGCCAGAAGAATTTTAAAACATGCAATACTTGCATATTTGGTCAGAGGCACTCACCTCTTTTCCCTTAGATTGTCAAATTAAAAAATGACAACAGCCAACGCAACAACAGCCATCTGGTGTCAATAAATCAAAATTATACCTTTTTTTTTTGGTCAGATTGGCAAAAACTGTATGTTTTGGTGTGCTGCACCATTTTAGTAAGTAATATGTGTGCCATGAGATAAAAAACGTTGAAAATTGCTGCTTTAGGGCATATGTCTAGCTGTAGTGGCTCTGATACAAAGAGCAGAGAAAAGCCCGGAAGCCTAAGGTTAAACACCCATTTCCTTACTCAACTCAAAGCAGCTGGCCACAGAAAATCGTAAGGGAAGGGGAGAAAAACAAGTTCCCAGAATCAGACTTACGAATATCAAATATATTAGCGAATTACTCAAGATACATTAAGTATTATCTTAAAAACATCTGCACAGTAATGGAAATAAAAAGGTCTCTGGCTTATCAAGTTCATGATTATTAAACTGTCATTAACCTAGTTTACCAAAAGGCAATTCATTCTTGATTTTTTTCCCAAGAGAGAAACATGCAACTGAATAAATGAAAGCTACTGAATTTTTAAAGTCGCTTTTGTGCCAGACATGGACTGGTGTAGAAATACAATTAAACAAAGAAAAGCCCCTTTCCTAACGAAGACTAGTGACTCAAGCAGTGAAGCAGGCAATTGGAATTCACTGTGGGAAGTGCTATGCACAGGGCTACCTAAGTTGTAGGGACATAAAGCAGAAGCACCTAACCACCTGTCAAATTGAGGTAGGAAATGGACAGGTAGGGAAGGACTTCTGTAGAGTATCTGCCTCTTCATATACACCCCATTTCCTGGAAATTAACAGAACAAAGGAGAAAAATCTACTAGTTACTCTCTCTACTTACTATCTGAGAAAAAACAGTAATTTGGGGGAAAACTAAGTCAAAACCAGTAACAATATTCTTTTTGACATTCTAACCATTTTTTTTAGAAAACAAGACATCCCCACAGTAGAAAATCTTAATTACATTAAAATACTGAGGAAACACAGACAAGGAATCACTTGTTAATGGTGTGAAGAGGTTTGCCAGCCACGACAAATTCAGATCAGCGAAGTGTCTTCCCTATCTGACCAGATAACTTGCCAGGCACCCCCAACAGCTACTGTAACAGATTACCTTCCAACATTAAATATTTAGTACTAAATAGTTAGGAAAAGAGAAGTAGGAAAAATTCTTTTCCTTGTAGTTGATAATCTATCCCAGAGGTCATAGGAAGAAAATGCCTATACAAAGCAATACAGTCTGTCAAATGTGACCCTAATAGTTTCTTTGAAAAAAAAAAAGTCACTTTTTTTGGCATAAAGACACATAAACACAATCCCAGATGGCTATAAGCCGAACAGTTTCTCTCTCTAAGACAGGGTTAAAGAGAGCCTTTGTACCACATGCTTCTGTATTTTTAGGTATATATTAATTTCAGACATCCAAAGTAATCATTATCTTAAAAAAAAAAAAAAAAGCTAACAGTAATAAGTGTTACTCTCTTGATTAATTTAAGTTTCAAGGTTTCCTTACTTGTCCCTTTCTGTTTACTCCAATTATTCCAGCTGTGGCTTCATGCGGTGCCGTAACAAAGATTGTTTCTCCACTGATTCTATTCATGTAGATGCAGGTACCAGTCTCAAGGTCATAGAGGTGGATATAACCATACTTAGTAATCAAGAATACTACATCATGCTTTTCACTAATCTGTATAAAAAAAATAAATACTGAAGTGAAATAATGAACCCACAAGCAAAAAATTTACTTCAATTCCATTTTAGAGATGGTAAAATTCTAGAACACTGACAAGAGGCTTATATGAGAATATTTATGGTTTCCTTGTTTTTATAGCACATTTAAAAACATGGTATATCCAAAGCTCTTACATAAAAGGCAAGGATATGAATAAAATATATTAACATAAAAAAGAAAGCAATTTTGAAAAATTAGCATAACCCAGTTTATATATTAGAATATTACTTTATAAAGTTCCACTAACAAACTTTATTTCAAAAAAGGTATTCTTTTAAGCCTCACTTAATTTATACTGACTATGAGCAATAGTAGTTTCTGAATTAATTTTTTAAAGAGATTTCAAAAGTCCCTTTGTTTTGCTTAAAATACCTGCATTGCAACAGGGAAGTCATTTTGTGCTTCTGGAGGAAAGAAAACATCCACTGCCTTCTTTGGAAAGGGCTGGTTCCCTGTAGGTGGTGTGCCCACTTCAATGATATGTAACTATTCAAAAGAAAAGAAAACTTATATAAACCTAGATCTTTTAGTAGTCATCATAGCAGCTTATATGTAGCTCCAAACTGGAAACAACCAAAATGTCCACAATAGGTATAATATTAACCATTAATATATGCATGTAGGCCCTGACTGGTGTGACTCAGTTCCTTGGGTGTCCTGCAAATTGAAAGGTGGCCGGTTCAATTCCTAGTAAGGGCACATGTCTGGGTTGTGGGTTCGGTCCTAGGTTGGGGGGGGGCGTACAAGACGCAGCCAATCAATGTTTCTCTCCCTCTCTTTCTCACTCCCTTACCCTCTCGCTAAGGAAATAAAATCTTAAATATATATATATTTCCATAGTAGGTTAATACTCCTCAGGAATAAAAAGAACTATCATGGACTTCATGCTGAGTGGAGGAAAAAAGGCCAACCTCAAAAGGTCACATACTACATGATTCTATTTATATAGCATTCTTGAAGGGATAACACTCTGGAAATGGAAACTAATTTACTGGTTGTCAGGGGTTAGAGATGGTAGGGGAGTAGGTGTGACTATAAAGGAGTAGCATGAAGGAATCCTTGAGGTGACAGAATAGTATGTATGTCTTGATTCTACTTGTGATAAAATTAAATAGAATTATACAATTGAACTAATGTTAACTTGTTTTTTTAATATACTATATATGTACAGATGTAACCACTGAGAGGAACTAGGTAGAGGACATTTGTACTGTCTTTGCAGCTTCCTATGAATGTGTATTATTTCAAGATAAAAACTTTAAAGTCAGTTGAACAGCTGAAACAATCACATCACAATCTATCTTAAATTAATGGCATAAAATGGTACTGCATTTTCCACGAAGCTTCTTTCTCATGGTTTTCCATTACAATTTAGCACTTCCCAACAGACCGCTAACTAAAGTTGTGACATTCTCCTCTGCCGGTGCGTGTGCTCTCACATAGACGGAAAGTGTGTCCTAGGCTGAGCTGTCACTCTGACCGCCCAGACCTCATAAACTGGACGAGAACGTTTTGTTTTAAAATGTCTGATACTGCACATCAGCCAGGCAAGAGAAGTAAATGATGTCAATAGTAAAGGAGTATTATATATTTTCCTTCGTTATGTCAGGAGTGGACTTAGACAAAAAATAATTCAGTTTTCAAAATATACCACATAAAAGTTATAGGTCCTCATTCTTAATTAAAATGACTACCATATTGAGAAAAATCATGCCTTCTTTCAAAAGCCACGGCAGACTACAAAAGCCATAGCACAATGAATCAAATAGTCTCAAGAACCTATAAACATGTTTTCAGAGACAGTAAAAATGAAAATGAAGTTGTTTTTACAGTAGGACTTTACAAAAAATGTCCCAGCCTCATGTCTTAAAGATAATACCTAATTTCTAAGACCTATGATGTGTCTTTGTTTATATTATGTCAATTCAGATCTAAATATCAGTGTTTTCAATCCTTGTCATATTGAGAGGTTGTTAGGCTCATTCCTTGGTTCAGGGATTCTCACTCTGAAATTTTAGGCAGAACTGTAACTCTGCATGTTCTCTCCCTGCTGAGAAGCTATAGATTATCATATTTTAAGCAATTGCTGTCTAATTTTTAACTAGTTACCATGGAAAAACATCATGACTTTAGAGAGTGCAGTCTGGCAGTGAGAACTGCAGTCAAACTGAGCTGCCAGAGGCAGCAGCGCTGTGTCACCCAGCCCTGCAGTCGCAGCAGCAGCAGGACTCTCAGGTTCCGCGGCAGGGCTCCCAGCTGGGGCTCTGGCTACTTCCCACTTTCCCTGACTCCTCCTCGTCTTCCAAACGGTCCTAACTACTGTAAATTGTCTATTATCCTTTCAGTAAATTTGCTATGCACTAATCAACCAGACCTGTTTCTAAGCCTGCAACTAAGAACATAACATACAAAGTACTTCAGTTTGTCCAGACGACTCCAACGTGAAGCCAAAGTTAACAAACTGACTTAGGGCAATGTTACTCCAATCGTAGGCCGCATTCTACCTCATCAGCTAGGCTATTTAAAATGCAGATGATGAGCTCTACCTAACAAGTCACACAAATGTACATTTTAGCAACCCTACCGATTCTTATGCACAGAAGGCTGAAAACCACAGACTTAAGACCTTGGAAAGGCAATCAAAATAAAGTCTTACTATGAATAGCTGATACAAAAAAGTTATTAAAGAACATTATTCACTTTAGAAAAGTATCACTACAAGCAGATTTTAAACAAAGTCACCACAAATCTAAACGTCAGAAACAAACAAGGAAGAGAGACTAGGTAACTAATCAGTAGCAGATAACTTAATTAGTAGCAGAAAGACAAATTCTCACTAAAATGTTTTCCAAGGCCAAAACTTACCTTCCCTCCAGCTTGACCCCGTACTGCAAAACAAAACAACGTTGATTCTTCTGCATTTCCTTCCATCTTAAACTGTGCGAAGCTAGCCGCATGTCCTTCAATGGGCTGAGATACTTTCCTATCTACAGAATACAACTGCATAGCTCCCACCACACGATTTTGCTACAAAAGATCAAAACAGAATAAAGTTTGGGGACCCAATGAACCACTAACTCCCAGATTCATCAACTAGTGAAATAATTAGAATCGCTTTATCATCTTTAACAGTATTTGTAATTCTTTGTTATTTAGTCTCTCAATGTAGATTTAATACCTCATTTCAAATTTAGCTCCAAACATTATCTTACTAAAACTTAACATGAAAGTTTAAAATGTCTCATATACAACCATCCTTTGTGCCATCTTAAAAAATATATGCATAGAACACTTATTCTGCAGTAAATATGCACAATAAACTCCAAATCATTCATACAGGAACTCCATACCTAAAAACAGTTGGTAAGAGTACATGCTCTAAAGCTATGTCAGTATAAAGACATTCACTTTTAAAACAGAAAAAAGCTCTTCCAAAATAAGTCAGATTCAATGTGACTGAGAATAGAAGACCTAATTTCAAAATAAACTACATTCTGGGTATATTAGTTCTGTAGACCTTTCTTTATTAAAAACTACAAAAAAATGTTACCTGTGCAGATATGCCAGTCAGAAGTAACCACTTTTGCTTTGCATCTGTACGATAATTGATAATCTGGCAACCTGCAAGGCTAGAATGGCGATCAAACATTTTCACTGGTTGAGACTCTCCTTCCATACTCCAATGGTAGACTGCGTTATCTGTGACAAGAGCAACCGTATTCAAAGAGATCCATTTCCAGAAGGTGACGTCATCGGTCATGGTATGGGCCTTCATTTTACTTTTCATTTCAATGTTAAATATCTGAAGAGTCTTCCCAGCTAAAAACAAAAATTAAGAATTATGAATCACTAAGAAAACAAAGGATAAATTAATATCTAGCCAGACTTGCTCTGTAACAAGATCTCTTAACTTCCAAATAAATGGTTCTATCAGGAAACTATTCAATAACCAACTACAAAGGTCAAATTGATAGAGCAGCAACCACCGAAAAGACAGCTGAGACATGGGCAAACAATCTACATCTACCTTTGAAGCAAAACTATATTACTTCTATCAAAGACATTTTAAACAGATAGCATAATAGCTATAGAATTCTAAATCCCAACTAAAAATGAGCCTAAAGAACATCTTAACAATAATGGAAAACAAGGTTGAAGTCTAATGATTTATAATTAAAAATATTTACACATTAACTAAATTAGTTGTGAGTACACAGAACAAAGCAAATCTGATACAAACACATGGGGAAAATGTCTACTTTTTTAAAAAGGCAGTCACCCCTCATCCAACTAAATCTTGTGGAAACTGCTTTTTGGAAAAGGATCTACTTCGACTCTATCTTGCAGCAAGAGCACATAAGAGAAGTACATGCTACATTTAATTGGTTTAAGATACAATGGGAAAGACAGGAAAGGAGATACAAAGTGCTACAGGAAAGGAGAGGAAGACAAAGAAGGACAGTTTCAGATGCTGTTAATATACTGGAGATAGATGCCGTTAATATACAAAGTTCAAGCTTCATCCACCAATGAAGACAGCAAATATTTAGTAAAAGAAGGATGAAGTTTGCCTTGAGTGTTAAGAGTTCACTGAATCAGATGCAAAGGCCTGTATGTGTAATTTGAACTCCATCATGGTCCAAAAAGTGATTTGGTTTAAATTAAGAGGTCAAAGCCCACAGATATCACCAGGCTATCTAATCAAGATTAGTCCTTAGAGATTAAGGAACACTCCAATCCTGAGCCACAGAGAACCGGGCTCCTGGAGAACAAAACGTGTAAGATAGTATGGAGGGTGGGAGGGAAGAGATGGCACGGGACACCAAACACACAGCTTTGTACCATGACCCTTCTTACCACACGTGTAAGAACTTCTATAAAACAAAGAATGTTATTCCCATCCCACACAATATGTAAACCACAACCAGACTTGAGCAATTGTGAGAGTTACAGTCCTGTTTATAAAAAGAAATCAAGGGGTTTAAAATCTGGCTTCAAAAGGAAGCACTATGGTGTAGTAAGACCTCAGCAGGTTCTATGACTTTAAGTGAAACGACAAATAACGAAACCAACGTTACCACAAGCTAATATAAACAAGTTAAATTCCTATGGCATCTCATCAACCTTACAATCAAATGATGTTATTTGAGGACCTGCTATATTTAGAAATTACTTACTTTCCTTTGCTGCCTTCCCCAACCCCTAGTTAGACTTTCTTTTTTAATGAAAAGGGCTGGAGTGTATGTATGTGAGGAGGTTTAGAGAAGAGGGTAAGGGATGACAGCTTATGTACATATACGGGCACTAATCTACAATGCTATTATTGTACAATGCTTCGAAAATCTTTTCAATTTATTCTTTTTATAGAACAGGACAATAACTAATACAATCTAATTTAAGAAAACTCACCATCTGCACACATAAGAAAGCATTAAGAAATGTGATAAGATAACAACAACATTAAAAATAGAAGAGGATCTGAGAAAATTTAAACGATGGCCTTTTAATAGAGGTTAGAGTTGCTAAGCAGTTGAATTTAAATTCTTTAAGGAGGCTGAAGGAAGCTTAATACCTTAAAATACATGTACTGTTTAATAGAAACAAAAAACATTGCCACAAAGCGTGTGGTCCCAGGTAAAAGCTGGATGGATCATCTTTCTTTGAAATGAGATCAACTCTAATCTTAGATATGATATGGTGACATTTGTCTGAATATGCTTCGCCCTCTCCCTGCCCCCCATTTAGTCTCCAACAAGTATTACTACTAAATACAAAGTTTAAATCACGTAAAAAGTCTGTTTAAAAACTTCAGAACTTCCAACAACTCACCCAAAAAAATGTTATCAAATTACTAGGATTTTGAGCTAAAAAGAACTAGAAAATTACCTAACCTAACCCTCTCATTTTACAAATGATTAAGTAGACTTCCTGCATATTTACAGGTATTATCCAAGGTCACCTTGCTAGAGATGAGGTTGGAAACAGTGCTTGCACGCTATTTAGGTAACACTATCTCATATTGAGGTTTTCTGTATAGACTTAGGTCACCAATCATTAGCTATGTGACTTAAAAAAAAATTTAATGAATTTATTGGGGTAACAACTACGTGATTATGAGCAAGGCCTCAGTTTCCTCAAATAAGGACGATAACTGCATCTACGCCATAAGGTTAAAGTAATCTTCATAGAACTTACATACATGCTCCAGACACTTAAAGTATCTGGTATGTAGCTAAGTGTCCAAAAAGAAAAAGAAAAGCAAAAAATAGGCAATTAAATGCCTGTTTTAGAATCAGCTGGTTTGTCACCAACCCCTCTTAAAAACTTCTACTTAGCCCTGTTTGGTAGGACTTGGTAGGGCATTGTCCTGCAGACCAAAAGGCTGCAGGCTGGGTCCCCAGTCAGGTGTGTGCAGAAAGCAACCATTCGATGTTTCTCTCTCCCCCTCCCTTCCCCTCACTCTGGAATCAATAAGAGGCAAAAAAGAAACTTATGTTACTCTGAAGTTCAAAGAAAAAAATTAATATAGGCTCCCAGCCAGTATGAAGTTCTCTGAACTCTGTTTAGACTAATAGGTTATACAGTTCCCTATTATGACAATTAAAAAGTTAATCTGAATAAACGCTGAATAAAAGTACAATATTTTATAGAAACATGCCAAGCAAAAATCATTAGTTAAAATCAAATTCACTAATAGCTTTAATATTACAGACCTATTTAATCAAATTTAATCAAAACACTAAAAGAGATAGCTCCTAAGTATTGCATTTGAATAAATTATACATAGGAAGAGTTTTAAAAAAAAGAAACCCATAATCTTTTGTACCTTTCAGCGCAATTACTTTGCTAGCTGGATTCATGATGGCGCTGTCTGCTGAAATTGGTCTTCGAATTGGATTACTTGGGTCATTCATATCAATGATTACCACTTGAGCCTGCTCTCCTACTTTCTCTCTAATGCAGATGAATTTGTCTGACTCCATAGTCAGGGTACTAAAGCCAATGTTTGCTGGGTTTATACCCAGGTTCTGGAGCTGGAGGAAAAACAAACAAACAAACAAACAAACATTAATAAACCATGTTATAAAGTGAATTAGAAAGACCTGATGTTCACGTATTATCTTTACTACAAATCCTCATTTAACCATTAATGCTTCAAGGTCAACAGTGAAAACTCCATTATATTGATTTAAGTGAGGCAACTGACAGGCAAATAGTGGACCTTCTGTTCTTTCAACAACATGGCATCCAACTGTTTTGTTATACTCTTGTACGTATAACTAGAGATATATAACCATGCGGTTATAACTAAGAGGCAGAATAAGAAGATATGAAAGAGTTATATCTGAAAGCTAGCATTTATGGTTCAAGGGATTTGAGGTCATCGATGTTTCTTAAAGATCTTTGAACTGTCTTCTCTTACCCCCTTCCCTTTAACATTGAGTAATTATTGGCTCTGTCCTCTCTTTCCCCTTTAACATTTAGTAATTACTTGTTCACTTGCATTAGACTTCAGATATCTGAAAATTAAGTCACAGCATAAAATTTTAAATTTCACAAAATTCTTAAAGGAACTTGGATTATCAAGAGCAGAGAGACAAGTAAACAGTTACAATACTTTGCATACACTTGCCAAAACAAAGATATGTAAGAGGGACCTTGTCAAAGACGACCCACAGCTAACGGAAATGTGTTCAAGGGAGACTAGAGAATGTTCAACAGAAGAACAGATGCTAAAACCCAGAGATGTGAACGTATGGTCTGCTAAGGACACTATAAGTATGTTTGTAATACTGGGAGACAAACATGGTAATAAATTAAGGCTATAAAGGTTAGCAAGGGCCAGACTGATAAGCTAAACATACCCCACTAAAAATCCAGAATTTATTTTTTAGGCAAATAAAGCTACTTCAGGGTTTTAACAAGGAAAATAATAGAACCAGATTTCCTGTGTGTACTCAGAAGATATTCAAGTATTTGCTAAACAAATAAAGAGGATCTAAGGATGGTAGATCTTTGAAAATCAATGAAGTGTTTATAACAATAGGCACCTGTTAGAAGGACAGCTCCACCAGAGTGGACATTCTGCGTGACCAAACGTAGTATAACAGATTAAGTCCCAATAAAAGGCTGCCTAAAGGTTTTATTAAACCAGACTATTTTTTCCCTCTAATAGATAAGCAATTCACATGGAAAAAAATACAAACAAAAAAAAAAATCAAGTCTTTTTTCTCCCCTTGTCCCCCAGATGCCCAACTTCCCTCCCCAGAGACCGCCACTGTCACTGCTGGCTGTGGATTGGCTGAGCCAAGTTTACTGCATTCTGTCTAAATTCTTTTATCAAACCTTATTGCTAATAATGCTTAACCATAGCCAGGCTGGGACCTGAATGAGATACAACCTAAGATTGAGAGACTGAATTTTGCTTTCACTTCCCTCCTACACCTCAATGACTACAGACACTATCAGTTATAAAGCAGTTACAGTAACGCAATCACTGAACACCAGGGCAAAGAGTTAAGCAATTGTACAAATTATCAACTGCTCCCTTGTTAAAGAAAATCACCCAAACTTTGTAATGCATTCGGATTCCACAGTAGATTTTGGCACTGGCCTACAAGAAGCACAACTTTAGGACTTGACACTTATGCCTAGTTTAGAGTCCAAAAAGCAAGTAGGTTTACTGCTAATAAGCCAACCGAAAACTCTCAAGTGCCCTAGAATTGCAGGTTACAAATGATACAGAGTGTTTCCTTTTCCCTCTCCTCCCTTCCTCACCCGTTTGGATTAACATGCCTGGGAAGAAAAGCAGACACTACTTTCTTCGTTTTTAGTAAGAAATATTATTTCAGATTCCTCATAATCCAGACAACAAAGGTTCTTCATTCAAGTAAACAATTACTGTATAAATGTATAACTTTGATTATAAAATACAAGTGCCATCCAGAATTAGCTGGTTCTGTAGACTGCATAAAAGCCAAAATGTCTGGATTTAGTCCTAGTTTTGCCACTTAATAGGTACACACAAATCAGTTATCCCTGTGTGTTTCCTCATCTGAAACATCTGAAACGATAGGACCTATCCCACAGTTGGGAGGATTTAATAGGAAATGCATAGGACAATGCCAGGCACATAGTAAAGGCTCAATAGATACTATTAGGACATATAACACAGCTCAAGATTAGCTTTTTTTTTTTTTGTATTTTCATTTTATTATCTGCTTAATTCAGCTGTCCTAAATGGTGGTTGAAACTCTGGGTGTGAATTTATTTTGACTACTGATAACAGATAAGTTGGTCTCCGGGTGCTTAACTTACTCAGACATTGAAATGAACTCCTGCTGTTTTTTTCTTACAAAAGATAATTATATCTAAACACTTTGAATTCTGCTCTTTAATTTGCCTAACTAAAGTTAGGTAGAGAGGCGGAGACCAGAATATCCAATACCACGCAACATGTTAACGCTAAGTAACCCTACGCTACTTTAACTCCTGTTTTTAGGGGCATCACGGAACACAACAGCATTGCTAAGGCTCTCTAACACACTTGACGAACGTGTCTCCAACACGTTCACTGAGTGAGCAAGCTCGGAATACTGTTACAAACAGATGGCATAAGGTCAGTACCACCAAAAATTCTCTTCACCCTAAAGAAGGCAAAATGGAAAGGAGGCACAGCATTTCTCTCCTCAATGTGCAGAAGACACACACACTCACATTCCTGTACTACACCTTTTCAAAACCAAAATTTCCCACTGTTTTCTAATCTGCCCACGGCCCACAATTCCCGGTCAATATATCCAAATGAACTTTAAGCTCCTCAGGTAAAAGAACTTTCTTAAAGAATGAAAACCTCTTCCACCTATCCTCTTTTAATATGCCTAACTAAGGTTACTAAGGCCAGAATCTTCTTAACACAAGAACATTCACTTTACTATGTGAATTCTGTTGTTATTACTTTTCAGGACAATTAGAGACTACGAGATTTATGAAATCTAAGAGTCCACATTAATATAAATAATTAAAAAAAGGAAAAGCTGTTCCTAACAGAAGAAAGCTAACTTAAAAACTGTGAAAGACTGATAAATTTTTTAAAAAGTCACTACAGGTATTTTACAATCATCGCAATAATTGATTCAGGCAAGAATCATCAATGGATACTAAAATTAATGGATGAAATTATGAGGGATAACAGATGTTTACATAATCTCAAAGTATCTCCCAAGACATTAATTACAAAGAGGAAAGAGATTTGTAGTGAAGAAAGCTGTCTGACACAACCTTCACTCAAATCATCAAAGCTAGTATTACTAGCAGTGGGTCAAATTGATAGCATGTGCTACCTGTGCCAGGTACTACAAAGGACACAGTGCTTCTGTGGTATTCCTGACAAAAGTATATAACCTGAATCTAATCATGACAACACACTGGGTACACCCAAACTGAGGAACACTCCACAAAAAATAAATGGTCTGTACTCTTCAAAAATATCTGCCTTCAAATACAGAGTTCCAGATTAAAGGGAACTAAAGAGACAGGGCCAACTCATGATTCCGAATTTTCTTTTGACATTAAGAATATTATCAGCCCTGGCTGCTGCGGCTCAGTGGACTGAGTGCCGGCCTGTGGAAACGAAGGGTCGCTGATTTGATTCCCAGTCAGGGCACATGCCTGGGTTGCAGGCCAGGTCCCCAGTAGGGGGTGCTCAAGAGGCAACTACACACTGATGTTTCCCTCTCTCCCACTCTTGCTCTCTGTCTAAAAATAAAGAAATAAAGCCTTTTAAAAAAGTATCAGAACATGTGATGAAATCCGAATAAAGCCTATGATTACACAACAGTATTCTGTCAAAGTCAATTTCCTCATTTTGATCATTTTAGTGTGGCTATGTAACACCATTTTGTATTCTTACTAAATACACAATAGAGTATGTAGTGGTAAAGAGGTATCACATCTACAAATTACTAACAGTTTAGTAAAAAAAAGTTATGTATAGAAACAAAAGAGGACAATCAGATATAGTAAAAAAATATTAAGAACTAAAGTAAAATATTATTAAAGAATCTGAATAAAGGGTATATATGGGAATTCTGTGCACAATTCTAACTTTTCTATAAATCTAAAACTCTGTAAAAAATGTTTTTTAGAAAGAATCTTAAGAGACATAACTGAAAGCAACAAGCAGATCTTGCCAGGATCCTTATTTAAACAAACCAGTAATATTTAGGGATAATTAGAGAAATCTGAACATGGACTGAGTTTTAGATACTGAGGGGTTGTTATATTAGGAGACTATGATACCGTGATTATAAAAATATTCTTTATTTTCTAAAGATGAATGCTGGAGCATTTAGAGGTGAAATGTCACAACAGTCTGATTTCTTTAAAATGTTTAAGTAAAACGAAAAAGGCAAATATAGCAAAATATCATTAAGACTCTAGATGTCTTACGGAAACTAGCAAATTTATCTTTTTTAATGTTTTTAAAAAGATTAATCTTCACTCTTCTGTAGGTTACAGAACTTGAAAATTAAATTTTAAAGATCAGATTTTTATTAAGCGATTTACCTGTACAGCAGGCAGGAGACTACAATTTCAAAATGTAAAGATGAAGATCAAAAAGAGAAATAACTCAAGCTCTGGGATGTCTGTCCAGTCAGAACTGAGAGGTTTGTGGTGCTGACCAATATTGGCAGCCAGTGGTTATACACAGGTGTTTAATTTTCTTAAGCAAATAAAATTTAAATTCAGTTCCTCGGTTACTAGTCGCATTTCAAGTACTCAGCAGCCACCTGTGACCACCGTACTAGAAGGCTCGGGATACAGAACATTACTATCACTACACAGCTCTATTGGAGAGCACTGTTTTCAGAATTTGGGGGGGAGGGGGTCCAACCAGGAGAAAAGAAAAACTTCTTTAACTTTAAATTCTGGCAAAATACGAAGAACAGCTGATTTAGAGACACACTCATACAAGGACCTCAGACAAGACAGGAAGAAACAAACAAAAAAAAAAAGAACTTTTAGGTTTCAGAGTCCAGATATTTGCAGAAGACTTGGAGGAAAAAATGTGCAAAGTTCAGTGCTAGCAAAAGGAAGATCCTAAGGAAAAACTCCTCAGTATGGGTGCCTCTTTCCTCTCAAAAAAAAAAAGAAAAAAATCACTAAATATTCAAAAATCAGAGATCCAAGGACTGAGCCGGACTGAGAATGTGCAAATGTAGTAAGATGCAATTTCTTCTAAGAACATTAAAGGTGGGGGGGAGGGGGGTGCCGGCATTCTGTGCTTGGTAAACTACAACTGCCTCAATTTCTAAGGTGTTCATCAATACCATAAAGCTTTTGGGGAAGAATATACAACTGTAAGATGATTTTCCTACTTCAAAAATGGTTAGTATTAAAGAAGACTGTACTGAGATGAAAGGAATATGGTAAAAAAAATTTACCTTCAGCAATATTAGATTCAGAAATCTAAGTTAAACGCTCATCAGTTTTTAACTCTTTATGCTTTGTCTTTCCTGTCCTGGTTTTGAAACTATACTTGATTTTACTGTCAATATGGCAACCACAAAAAGAGAAAGTGTCCATCTTTGCTTAAGAAGTAAGGAATACCTGGGTGTTGCATGAAAGTGATTTAACACACAGCAAACACTTAGAACAGTGTGGTGGCACATAAGCACTCCGTATTTTAGGGATTTCTGTCCTTTTACAGTTACTATGTAGCTCTGGGGCTATAGTATTATGACACATCCTATCCTAAAACAGACTGGCTCTGATGTCATGCTTCTGACAACATACAGCCGTATGTAGGGCAGGCCAATTTGCTTTGTTCAAAACATATGTCACTAAAGACAGCCAGAAGAACTTTCATACATCAACGAATCAGGAAACCTAGCGATGGTAAGTCAGAACATTAAGGTACACCAGTGATCTAACAATAAAAATATTGTTAAAGGGACTGAATGAAAATGTTAGCATAAAACAATTCAACCAAATAAAACCACAGTATTTCTCAGTGTCCAATTCTTTGACGATCTAAAGACTCTCCATTAGCAGTCTCTAGCTCAGCAATCAATCACAATTGTGTCTATGCCTAAAACCATCACATAATTAAAGCAGTAATAAGTTTGCTTCGAGCCTACTAATTTCAACTGGCAGTTCTTATATTTGATCTGATAGGAACGCTCATGGGAAAACAGGCTTTTTTATAAGCATACCTGGAGCATTTGCTTCCAAATAAATGACCAGTAAACTCAGAACAGAACACATTTACCAGCTGTATCAGCTGAAAATCAGAACACATTAAAACTTGTTGTTTATGCCAGCATTACTAAGGACTTATGTTTCATAATTAGTGCTTGGCTTTACACTTTCCAGATCCTTCCTCCTTGCTTCATCTGAATCATTAAGATGAAAAGGAAGTATGTACGAGCTACTGTATTTCAGATGAAGCTGTTCTGTAAATGCTCTATGTATAGTCCTATTTCAGTTATTTATGTAAATGAATCTTGTATCTCGATGAAGTCTTAATAGGTATTACCACCACAAAGTTAACAATTTTAGAGAGACCTGCTGATACCTGGATGCCACCCAATACAGATATTTTTAAGTTAAGCGCCTGAAGATTTGGTTAACTTCCTATCCCAAGTATTTCAATCATAGTTTCCTTTAAAGTTCCCAACACCCTCTACCTTCGCTAGTATTAATCACAGTGAAAAAAATACGCTGACAGTAGTTACTTCATTAAGCCCTTCCAGGAACCTAGCAGAATGTCACATAAAAACTGCAGTTGCGCTGTCTTCTACAGGAAATAAAGAAAAACGCTGAAAATGCAGCATTCCTTTGGTTCTTCCATCGACAGGATACCAGCCATTGTTTTCCGTGTGCTCCACATTTCAAGCAACAAATAAATATGCCTTTAATCCTTGCTGATCCCACACTTAAACTTTACTCCCTGTTGGTCTAAGGCAAGGCAATCACTGCCTCTTAGAATTCTTAACTCTGGTCATTCACTTCAAATTGTTAAGTAATATATTCAGGAAGGAACCACACAGTTGGGAGACAGGGACTGAAGACTATTAGCTTTGGTAAACTATTGGGAGACTTTTCAAAGAGAATTTTTCCTTCCTGTAACTAACTATTGACTAGAAATTTTAAAAACTTTAAATGTGACTCATTCTTAGAAAATACTAATTCATAAGCAGATGAAATATTACATATCAACTTTAGCCAAGCTGCAGGAGACTACAGGGAAGTTTTTATGCCCCAAATCTTACAGATGGGTATGACTCTCCAAGGTAATGCCTTTTCCTGTATAAAAGCCACTCAGCTAGCACACAGCACCTGAGTGCTACCAAAGCTACGGGATCACAGGTGTATCTGTGTGTTAGGAGTAGGGGATGCAGGTCAAGGACAGAATTCATCCAAACTTTCCTTTCGAGGAACCAGCAATGAGGCTTACTTTGTGGGCTCAAGATTACATACTTAGTGCTGACTTAAAGATTTTTAAAGAATGATCTGAATGTCATCCTGGGCAGATAGCAAGGGCATGGTTTCCTGGTATCATAACTAAAATATCTGGCCAGTTTCCTTACTGTTAAAACTATAAAGGTCCTGAAGAAAATTTCATCCTGTGACACAATTTACAGACTTCACAAAACGTTACTTTAAGTGGGAACACAGTGATTCAGCTCAACCTCATCAATGATATTCACACATTTTTCTACCTGTAGTGACAGGTCTGCGAGGAAATTAGACATTGTGCTCTGTCTCATTATCTTAGTTGGTTCAATCACTTAACGCATGATTAGAACTCAGGTGCTACAAGTTACAAGACCAGAACCATTTTATTTTACATTTGAGTCACTGAAATGCTTCCTTGTGAACCTAAATGCCAGAAGTTTCAAGTTCAATCAAGTGAATAAAGTATAACACTCAGCACGAACACTTACAGACTATCTCAAAAATCACTTTATATTAACAAATTCAGGGAGTCCAAAACAACATTAAAATGGTTACATGACTAAGAGTTATTTTCTATTAACACCTATTGAGCATTGTTTGGCAACTTAATATCAATTCAGTACTTTATAACCTGTTACTTAAAGTACAACTTTTATATTAAATTCTCTCCTGTTTACTTTGTGTTAAACTCTGAGTTTGTCATTACTACTAGGGAACAACCTACAGGGGGGGGAAATAGGATTCAGGCTCAGAGGGATTCGAGGGCACAATTTGTAGCTTTTCCTCTAAAAAGAAAAAAACTTTCCATCATCTCAAAACCCTATACTGTTTCACTGTTAAAAACTAAGTAAGATTGGCTTGATTTTTTGATCAGGAAAAGGGTGTGCCCTGGACACTTGTAGATTTTCTTTTTAATAATACATGGTACTAAAACTTCTCCAGCCTATCTCAAAACACCAAACCCTTTCGTCTTCTTTCTTTCATGTCAGGAGAGTTTTCCTCCACTGTCTGAAAAGAGCTTCCACTCCATTTATTTTGGTTTTGTATTTAATTCTGTGATTTCCCCCTAAATTTAAAATCTTAAAAAAAAAAAAAAAAAAATCAGGTTAATCTTTCACACTGCAGATTTCCATAGGGGCAATTCTGCTTCTAATTTCCTTCAGCAGCAACTGTTTCTGTACACGTTCTGTTCTTTCACCCCTTTATCTCCATGGGTCTGCTTATATTTTATCAAGTGTTTTTTGCATGCCATAAACGATGCCAACCGTTTTCTGGTTTTCTTCCAGTTCTAGTAGGGAAAAAAAAACAAAAACTTTTAAACTATTTTCTTCACTCTCTTCCTAGTTCTGTAGTACTTTCTCCAATAATCACACATTTAAACAATTACTGAGCAGCTACTGTATGCCAGACACTATACTATTACACAGAGAATTCTACAGTCAATATGGTCTCTTCTATTCATTGCATTAACAGGCATGCAGCAATTACAACAGGGCCTTGAGGTTACAGGGATGCATGCCTTGCCCAGATATATGTGGTATCTCCAAAGAAATGCAAATGCATCTAAAGTAGAACACACAATTTAAGGAAAGGCAGGGCTACTAAGCTTAGGAAAGAACAAAGAGAATTAAAAAATATATACGCCCAAATAGGGTATTCATTTCCTAAGTAGTCTATTCTCCAGACAACCCCCCCCAAAATAAAACAAACGAACAAAAACCCCTTTGGACAAGTGCTGGAGAGAATGCCAAAACAATTGGAACTCTCAAAAATTGCTGATGGAGATATAAAATGATGCAGCTGCTATGAAAAACAATTGGGCAGTCCCTCAAAAAGTTAATACAACTACCTTATGACCCAGCAATTTCACTCCTAGGTACATATCCAAAAAAACTGAAAAACAGGTATTCAAAAAAAAAAACATGCACATTCATGTTCATTGCAGCACTATTCACAATAGCCAATAGGTGGAAAGAACCCAAATATCCATCAGCTGGTGAAAGAATAAAATATATCCATTCAATGAGGTATTATTCAGCCATGAAGGAATGAAGTACTGATACACAGTACAACATGGATGAACCTCAAACATTATGCTTAGTAAAAGAAGTTAGACACACATACTGTAGGAACAGGTAAATCCAGACAGAGAAAACACATTAGTAGTTGACAGGGGATAGGTGGAGTGAGGAAGGAAAGACTGCTTGATAGCTCTGGGGTTTCCTTCTGGGAAGATGAGAAAGTTTTGGGACCAGATACAGGTGATGGTTGTACAACATTATGAATGTACTAAATACCCCTAACTTGTTCACTTTAAAATGATTAATTTTAAGTTATGTGAATTTTACCTCAATTTAAAAAGACTTTTAGTCCCATTAAAGTATAAACTCCTAGGAATTATATATATGTAATATATAATTCAAGTAGTAATTTTACTTAGTTTATGTAGATATTTAAAATTATAAAATAATTAATTTGGAAATGTTTTTCTACTCTTCACCTTTCAGAAACCATTTTATTTAAACTCTTCACATGTGTTTTTTTTTACATCAGTATCTTCACTAGCACTGGCAAGTCATCTCCATTCCATCAAAGTTTTTGTTTTTAATCCATTATGGTGCAAACATGGGAATTTTATAACATGCCTCAAATTTCTATTTGCATATTATGAAAGTTGTTCTCACTTGCTTGGATTATGATCTCTAGAAACATACCCCTAGATTGCTTTTTGAAGAATATTTAGAATGTTTGCTTATAATATCCAACAGTTATGATTGTGAGGCCATACAGAGAGGAATAAATATCAGATGTGTTAAATTTACCTCTTACCAATCCAGATGATTTCAAATAATGAGGTCTATCCAAAGTCATCTCTTTGTCAAGGTGAGTGAATATGGATAGTCTTTGGCTTTACTCTGTCCACTTTGGGGGTTATTATTGTTGTTATTGATTTTTCAGAGAGAGCAAGGGGGAAAGAGGGAGAACCATCGATATGTTGTCCCACTCACTTATGCATTCATTGGCTGATTCTTGTATGTGCTCTGACAATTCACAACCTTGGCGTATCGGGACAACGCTCTAACCAACTGGGCTACCCTGCCAGACCCTTGGCGGTTTTTAAGCCCTCTTTCGTAGAGGAGCAGCTGGTCAGAAACAGATGAAAGCAACCCTCAAACCAATTCCAATTTTTCATCTATTAAGATTCCCACAATTTCAATTGATAGGAGGCACCAAAACGGCAGTGCCAGGACCCCTGTGTGAGAGGTTCTTCCCTTCTCTACTCCAGAAATGGACTAGATATTGAAAATGAGAAGGCAGAAACAGGCTGGTATAAAACTTCCAATAACTAGGTAGGTGGCAGCTTTTTCCTTTAGCATGGCACATATGTTCAACTCAACTGGATAAAGGGAGACACCCCTCCAGCGCAGAAAATATTACTTTAATAAATGAGGTAGTTGAGAAAAGCTAAAAAGACAAAGCTTGGACTAAATATCTGAGACATTTTCCACGACATCACACTGCAAAATTTACAACATTTTAATGTGATGAAAAGATTTTAATGGACTCATTTCCTATTCTCTCAGCTATACGCTTTAAAATCTGATTTACTTAATTAGAACTTAAAGAAATGTCCTTATTTACCCAATGATTCAGAACAGGAAGTACTAATGTTACAATACTTGGATGTTCTGCTTCCCAAGCACAATCCTACAAGTTTGTAATCATTTCCCCTCAATGGTTATGCTAGTCAAACTGAGCAAGCATGTTCTACTCCCACTTTCCTCCTCCCTAAGCACAATTAGCTTCCTACAGTGCTATTCAATTTTTACATTAGTATAAACACAAAAGAATGAATATAGTAAAATAGAAAGCAGAAGTTTCCTGCTTTCACAAGTGGCTGGAACACGTTCATTCTCTTGTCATCAAGGAAACATCTACAGAGAAGTTTAAGAAGTTCACCCTTACGAACAGGATATAGATAATCCTGGTTCCAAGTAAATCATCTGACCCCAATTATCTGCACAATTTTCTAGTGGGAACATGGATAAAACCCTTTAAAAACAGGATCTAAGTAATTGTTTAAGACATTAAAAAAAAAATCAAATGGCTCACTGGCCCCTACTTTTCAAATATAAAAACTATTTACCTAAAAATAAACTACTAGTAGAATGTGTACAATCAAAGAACACCACAGTATATAAACAAACTGTGATATACTTTGTGGTTCAAATTACACAGATCATTCACCAAAGGAGGCAAGGTACCACAATGGAAAGAGCAAGTATTAGTCTACAGCCCACTCGTTAGCTGTGTGACTCTGCAAGTTAACTGCTATGAACTTGTTTCCTCATCTGCAAAGTCTAACTCTACCTACCTGAAGGGACTATCTTGCTATTGAAATGAGATCATAAACATAAAACATTTCAGAGTGTTCTTGGCACACAGTAGGTACTCAAACAGATATTTATTTTGACGCAGTCAGGGCACATGCCTGGGTTGCAGGCCAGGTCCCCAGTGAGGGCCATGTGAGAGGCAACCATACATTGCTGTTTCTCTCCCTCTTTCTCCCTCCCTTCCCCTCTCTCTAAAAAAATAAATAAAATCTTAAAAAAAAAAAAGAAAAAAGATATTTATTTTGATCTTGTGGATTTCAGGGCAATTAAGATTTGATGGATATTATCCCCACTAAACTAGGACAAAATATCTTAAATTGTGTCTTTCACAATACAAAAGACACAAAACCCAAGTCTGGCAGATGGGTTCTGCATAATACATTCGGCTCCAAACCTGCTGCCATCCTACTGAGTTAAGAGCATTAGCGACAGACACTTGGCGGGGGTGGGGGTGGGTAGTTTACCTAGAGCTATAAACTTTGCTATGATTTACAAATTGATTTATGAAGTAGTTTTTTTTGTGTGTGGCATGTACATAAATGATTTAGAGAAATAGTCTCATTTTAATATATAGGACTAAGATATCTCTCAGCAATGAACTCACTTCCCATCTAAATGAGAACATTTACTTCAACACTACCATCTTATAGGAGGACATATATAACAAAAACAAGTCTGACTAGCATCCCACAAAATACCCCGACTGGTGGGTATTTTATCAGATATGGTTAGGTTTCTCAATATTTCTGACCAAGAAACACGAATTAAAAATGTACCAATGGTACATAATGAGTGCTCATGGTATGCAGTACAAGATTTCAAACATTCTTTCTTTTGGGCACAGTTTCAAAGCAGGACCAATTCTGTATTATTAATATTTGTATTAAATCCTGAACAATATCAAACATTCAATAACTACACGTGGACAGCCTCTGTCAACTAATCAACGCAAGCACGACTGTAGGAAGCTGCGCTCAGTCCCTTCGCCGCTCTGTTCCGCGGCTACGTAGTTGTTGACATATGACAGATACTCAGATATTAGGTGGACACACCAAATATTTATGAACCGTAAAAATCGAGCTATGCACATTAAACACTGAGTCGTTGGTTCCGAGATACCTGAATAAAATGTACAGGACACAAATTACATATCTAACAATGAAGGCTCTGAAAGTGCTACACCAAAACACTTTCACACACGTGATCTCAGACCTTCACAGAAACCTTGCGAGGCAGTTACGCCTCTTTCACGCAGAAGAAAGAAACGAGCGGTTAGTCTTAACCTGCAGTCTCCCGTGCTCTAACCACGTTTCACAAGCCGTATGTGGTACTGACAACTTGAAATGTGGTTACTGTGACTGAATTTATTTTAAAATTTAAATTAATTAAAATTAAAGTTACTGATGGTCGATTATTTATGGAAAACTTAAGCATGCTTGGAATAACCTAGGTTCGCAAATCTGATTTTCCAACTGTAAATTTTATAAAAGCTAAATACAGATAAAATATTTCCAATGAAAATAGGGTCTGAATTGAGATGTGTTCTAAGTGTAAAATACACATCAGATTTAAAAAATTCAGTAACTTCCCCAAAAATGAATGTAAAATGTCTCATTTGAAAATTTTATACTGATTACAGGTTGAAATTGTCATATTTTGGGTATACTGAGTTACATAAACATACTAAAATTAATTTCACCTTTTTTTACTTTTCGTATGGCCCCTGAAAAACGTAAAAATTACATGGATGGCTCTTAGTATTTTTCTGCTGGACAGCACTGTTCCGACAGCCCAAGCCCCTATTCTGTCCACTACACCACACCAGCAGACACATTTTAAACCAGCAGAGAAATCACTTCTTAGAATAAAGGTCAACCAAAAAAGGCATACTAGAATACTGTATAACTTCTCTTAAGGCCAACCATTATTCTTTTTTGAAATAGTTTGTGTCAGTAAACCTAGGTTCAAATCCCATTCTGACACTGTGTTTGAGTCTCACTTTCTTCAACTGTTTAAGAAGAACATCAAAAGTCCTGGCTGGGTAGCTCAGTTGGTTAGAACATCGTCCTAATACATCAAGGTTGCGGGTTTGATCTCTGGTCAGGGCACATACAGGAATCAATCAATGAACGCATGAATAGGTGGAGCAACAAATCCATGCTACTTTCTCTCTCTAAAATCAATTTTAAAAAATTAGAAAAACAAAAATGTCGGAGGATTAAATGAAGAACTGAAAGTAGCCAGCTACATTCATAACATACAGCAGGCTCTCACAAGAAGTCTGCTGCTCCCTCCATTCATTAGTCATTGTTCATCATCACCACTTCCCCAAGAGACAGTATTCAACTAACACTTTCAAAAAATGTTTTCATTTTAGCTAACAAAATGTTCTAAACAAATAAATATGGGTGATCAGATAAATCTTCATTCTCACAGAGCACATCAGTATGGCCTACAACTGTGCAGTACAATGTCCTAGTCAATACTCATGTGGCTATTTACATTTCAATTAGTTTAAAAGCACTAAAAGTAAAACTTAGTTCCTCAGTCACACTAACCACATTCCAAGTGTTCAACATCCCTATGTAGCTAGTCCAAGTTTTCATATGGAAGAAAATTCTAATGGACAGTAACCCTCAAAAAGCAAAAACTACATTGATAACAGTGACAGAAAAAAAAACATCTTGTGAAACATAATTCAGTAACATAGGCTGAGGTTCCTGAAATCAGTATTTAGTACTTCACTGCATACTAAAATGAAAATGACTGAGGTTCCACATACAGACACACACACAGTTCCATGTCTTAAATTATGTCCTAGAGAATAAAAGCAGGGTCACTAGAATTAGCCATACCCCTGTAAGCTGAGTAAATGGACCATTAGGAAAATTCTGAAAACCCTGATACATCTTAAACCTGGAAGCTATTCCCAGGGTAGACTGCAGCGTAATTCCAGGCAGTTGCCTCTTTCAGGTAGTACAGCTTAGCATGGCTTTCTCTCTGCAAACCAAAGCCATAGCAGGAACTCCTACCATTTAACTCACAACACAATCATAGGCCCATTTATGGATTAAGGGGAAAAGAACAGGGTGTGGGGATTTTTTTTATTGCCCAAGGAACCTGGGATACAGTGGAATGTATCAATTGGCATAAAGATACAGCTCTTGATGTGCCAAGAATTGAGAATTGCAGGCAACATTTTATGTGTATAGCCTAGGATTTTTTTCCCAGAATCTGCAACTCTAATGTCTTGCTCAAGTAAGCATTCATCTATTGACTCCTATCAGCCTAAACATCCTAAAAAAGAAAAAAGCAGAAAAAAAAACTTCATAACTTAAACTATTAATATTAATTTGCTGTATAGTCCCAAACCCCAATGACAGATCCTTCAGCTGGCCAAAGTAATTACATATTATAAAAATTAATTCATATAGAGTTCACCTTCCAAAGCTTTCACAAGCTAACTCTACATTTAAGTTCCTCAATTCTTGTTCCTAATTTTTATCCTAAGTATTTCAGGGTGTTTTCTGCCTCTTAGCTAACCGTCAGAGACTCAGAGGTCCAAGACTTAAAATGCCAATTAAAATAATCCCTCTTAGCCCTAGCTGGTGTAGCTCAGTGGGTTGAGCGCGCGCTGCAAACCAAAGGATTGCCGGTTCGATTCCTAGTCAGGGCATGTGCCTGGGTTGCAGGCCACGTTCCCAGTGAGGGCCACATGAGAGGCAACCAAGCATTGATGTTTCTCTCCCACTCTTTCTCCGCCCCTTCCCTTCTGTTTAATAATAAATAAATAAATATTCAAAAAGAAAGAATATGTTAAAAAAATCCCTCTTAATTTTTAAAATGGAGAGGATCAAAATTGAGAAAGAGATATATGTAACACCTTGGAAAAGGCTGGCAACTGGGACTTTGCACAATTAATCATTATCAACTGGAGCAGCAATTTTCAACCCTTTTCATGCCATGGCACACATAAACTAATTACTAAAATTCCACAGCACACCAAAAATATCATTTTCATTGATCAAAAAATAGTATAATTTTGATTTATTCACACTGGACTGTTATTGCTGTATTGGTTGCTGTCATTTTTTTTCTATGACAACCTAAAGGAAACAAGATCCGTGCCCCTGACGAAATAGGTATTGCATGTTTTAAAAGCCCTGGCTGGTGTAGCTCAGTGGATTGAGCGCAGGCTGGGAACCAAAGGGTCCCGGTTCGATTCCCAGTCGGGGCACATGCCTAGGTTGCAGGCCAGGTCCCCAGTGAGGGCCATGTGAGAGGCAACCATACATTGCTGTTTCTCTCCCTCTTTCTCCCTCCTTTCCCCCCTCTCTGAAAATAAATAAAATCTTAAAAAAAAAAAAAAATTCTTGCGGCACACCAAGTGAAAATCACGGACCTGGAGCATACAGTCACAGCAGCAAGCTTAAGGTTAGGTATTGCATATTACTCCAAAATATGCTGAATAGAAATAGGCTGAATTCTTCAAGTGTAATTGAAAAGCTGCTTTACACTCAACCCTTCAACTTATTTGAGAAGACAATGGCTTCACTCAAGTATTTGCAGAAATTCTGAATCCCTCAGAAGTCAGACCCATATTACGTCTGTCTTCAATTAGTGACAAGGTTGGATTCCAATCTTTGGCATTATTTAGCAATTCTTATTTCCTCTGTAATAGAAATGAAAAGCTAGTGCCCAAACCACCACTAGTCAAGAAATGAGATTTACTAGTGTGCTATACCTCTGCCTCACAAACAGCAATAGTACCTGCTTCTCGTGGATGATTTTACAAACATCTGTCTGCAGAAAGATTATGCATTAGATGCAGGGTAGTGTGAGGAGCCTGTGTTTTCCTCCACACCCAAGGACATTGTTCTCCGAACATTCCACATCCATTTACACCACACTTTAAGAGAAGGAATCATAGTAATTAAAACTGAAGATTGAGCATAAATAACTTCAGCGTCTATTCTGTCACTTAACTTTTTTTAACCCATTGTAAAAGTGTTCCATCACTTCAGATGAATGATCTGAAACCACAGATGGATGACTGAAGAAAGAGCATTGCTTAATTCATTGTGAGTCAAGAATATTAATTATATTTCAAGACTTAAAGAAAAAAATTTCTTGATGATGTAAGCAAAGGTGATAATACCTGTAAAGAAATATAAAATTATGTTACTGAAAGTCTGAATATTAAACCTTTTTACTAACGAGAATCCTTTATGCATGTTAATACCAATGGGAGAAAGTAAATAAAATTAATTTTCAGTGTTAAAAAGTCCAAAAGGTCACTAATATTAGTGTCAAGTCAAACCATGGCATTTTTTATCATGAAATTAGCCTTTCAGAAGATTGAGCTGAGGCAGGCCTCTTTAAGGGGTATTTGGAAAGAAAGAAAATTAATATGAATAAATTATTTCAGCCAAAGTAAAACCAAGATTGGTGAACAAAAAAATCAGAAGATCAGGAAAGACTTATTTCAGTCAAGCCCTCCATCACCTGCCTGGGCCCTCCATGGCATGCTGCCAGATAAGACAGTATGCTGCCTACCGGATAATGCACCATGGGGAAGAATTCTAGAACTTACTAAAAGAAAACCAATTACAGACCAAATAACCTTGTAGCATATCTCAGAGCAGGTGTGCTCTATCCCCAGGGCTCGGTTCAATTCCAGACAATCCTGAGGGAGGGAGGTACTCACACCCACAACTAACTGCTAAACTCCAGCAGACCCCAAGATAAACCTCTGAATAACTCTTTCCTATCTTCTAGAACCAAAGTGGGAATAAGAGCCACACCATCCCAAAGAAATCAAGAGAGGGTGAAAAAAAAAGCGAGTTCTTCTAGGGACCTTGACCCCACCGCACTCTGAGAGCGACACCGCCCTGAGAAATACGTTCCCCTATTCTATCTTCCCTCGGTTCCTCCAGTGACCTGAT